>CAUYQV010123579.1:0-44497 GCA_963574575.1 Galagoides demidoff | reverse complement strand
GACTACAAACCAATATCCCTTATGAATTTAGATGCAAAAATTATCTTAAAACCTTAGCCAGTGGCCGGGCATTGTGGCGGGCACCTGTGGTCCCAGCTACTTGGGAGGCGGAGGCAGGAGACTCGCTTGAGCCTAGGAGTTGGAGGTTGCTATGAGCTGTGATGCCATGGCACTCTACCCAGAGGGATAGCTTGAGGCTCCATCTCAAAAAAAAAAAAAAAAAAAAAAAAAAAAAACCTTAGCCAGCAAAATCCAGCTATACATCAAAAAAAAAAAAAAAAAAAGGTCATCACGAGCAGGTAGGCTTCATCCCAGAGATGCAAGGATGGGCTCAGTGTATGTAAATCTCTAAATGCATTCCACCACATAAATAGATTCAAAAACAAGGACCATGTGATCCTTTCAATAGATCCAGAAAACGCATTCAACTAAATTCAGCAACTTTTTATAAGAACACTTAACAATATAGGCATAAGTAGAACTTACCTTAAAATTATAAAGGCCATAAATGACAAATCCACAGCCAACATCATATTAAATGGGGAAAAATTGAAAGCATTCCCACCTAGAACTAGAACCATATAAGTTTATCCACTCTCTCCAACAGTGCTGGAAGTCCTACCCAGAGCAATCAGGCAAAAGAAGGAAATCAAGGGAGTCCAAATGGGGAAAGAAGAGGTTAAATTACCACTCTTTGCTGATAACATGATCTTACAGCTGGAAAAATCCAAAAATTCAACCAAGAGACTCCTGGAACTGGTAAATAAATTCAGTAAAGTCTGAGGCTACAAAATCAATGTACAAAAAACAGTAGCTTTCATAGATGCCAACAACAGTTAAGTTGAGAATCAAAGACACAACACCTTTCTCAGGAGCAGCAAAAAAATAAAATACCTAGAATATACTTAACAAAGACTCTAAAAGACCTCTATAGGGAGAATTATGAAACACTGAGGAAAGACTTTGCAGAGGACACACATCATACTCACGAATAGGCAGAATCAACATTGTTAAAATAGCTATACTTTCGAAAGTGATTTACAAACTCAGTATAATTCCCATTAAAATACCAATGCCATTTTTTGCAGATCTAGAAAAAGTAGTCCTATCCTCCATTTGGAATCAGAAAAGACCCCTCCCACCAATAGCTAGGGCAACCTTACACTAACAAAACAGGAGGTGTCACCTTAACAGATTTCAAGCTATACTACAAGGCTACCATAACCAAAACAGTGTGGTACTTGCACAGAAACAGAGACCTGTGGATCAGAACCGAGAACCCTGAGATGAAATCATCCTCATATTCTCATCTGATTTTTGACAAAACAGATAAAAACATACACTGGGGAAAAGAATCCCTGTTCAATAAATGGTGCTGGGAAAACTGAACAGCCACATGTAAAAGACTGAAAAGGATCCACACCTCTCATCACTCAAAAAATTAAATTACTATGGTATGGATAAAAGACTTAAACCTAAAACAGACACTTTAAAAATCCTAAAAGAATAGGCAGGTGTGGTGGCTGAATTACTTGATCTCAGGAGTTCGAGACAAGGCCAAGCAAGAGCAAGATGCCTATCTCTACTGAAAATAGAAAAACTAGGCAGGCGTTGTGGTGGACACCTGTAATTACAGCTATTTGGAAAGCTGAGGCAAGAGGATTGCTTGAGCCCAAAAGTTTGAGGCTGCTGTGAGCTATGATGATGCCATGACACTCTACCCCCCCCCAAAAAAAAAGAATCCTAGAAGAATATGTTAGAAAAACTCTTATGTAGACATAGGACAAGGCAAAGAATTTGTGAAGAAGACCCCAAAAGCAATCTCAGCAACAAGAAAAAAAAAATGGAATCTGATCAAATTAAAAAGCTTCTACACAGCCAAGTATACAATCAGAAGAGCGAATAGACAGCTGACAGAAAGGGAAAAAATATTTGTATGCTGTACATTTGATAAGGGTCTGACAATCAGAATCTACAAAGAACTCAAGCAAATTAGTAAGAAACAATCTCATTAAAAATTCAGCAAAAGACACGAACAGAAACTTTTCACATGAAGATATACTAATGGCCAACAAACTCATGAAAACATTCTCAATATCTAAAATTATTAGGGAAATGCAAATCAAAACCACAATGAGATATCATTTAACTCTAATGAGAATGGTTTATATTAAAAAGTCCCAAAACAACAGATGCTGGTATGGATGCAGAGAGAAAGGAACTCTTATGCACTGTTGGTGGGACTGCAAAGTAGTACATCTTCTATGGAAAATTGTATGGAGATACCTCAAAGAACTTAAAGTAGACCTACCATTTGAAGAAGCAACCCTACTCTTGGGTATATACCCAAAGGTAAAAAGGTCATTTTATGAAAAGGACCCCTGAACTCAAATGTTTATAGCAGCACAATTCACAATTGCAAAGATGTGGAAACAACCTGTGAACTAAAATAAAATCTTAAGGTTCCCCTTAAGTGAGTGACTGACTGGACTCTCTCATGGCCAAAAAGATCCCTCAAACTGAGTTGTCTGCCATGAGAAAGTAGACCTGACATGCCTCATCATGCCCCTCTTCCCTTCTTAGAGATATCCTCTGTGACTCATTTACAGGCCTAAGGCTATTCATGACTTACTTGTAGGTTGTCACTGTACACAACAAACCTCTTGAGTCTGTCAGTACTTTGTCTCTGATGAACAGACTTTATCCTAAACATTCCTTTTCATTGACTCTTGGTCTTTTAAACAAAGCCTAACTCTTTCAGTCAATTGTCAACTAAAGAATCTTTAAACCCACCTACAACCTATAAGCAACCCCCTTCCAGATGTCCCACTTTTTTGTATGTTTTCCATGTATTAATTTATGACCTCACCTGTAATTCCTGTCTCCCTAAGATGCATACAACAGAACTATAACCCCACCACCACAATTCCACTTGCTCAAGGCCTCTTGTGTGTGGCTCCAGGTCATGGTCCTCAAGTGTGGTTCAGAATAATCCACCTTAAATTATTTCATAGAGTATGGCTTCTTTTCCAAGTGCCTACCAATACATGAATGGATAAATAAAATGTGATATGTGCATACCATGAAATATTACTCAAACATAAAAAAACTGGTGATCTAGTATCTTTTTGGACAAATTGGAGGGAACTAGAAACCATTTTTTTAATAAAACATCACAAGAATGGAGAAACACACACATGTACTCAATACCATCTGGGAACTGAGTACACATATCGATCAACACTTATGTGCACATATGGAAGTAAATTTCAGCTGGATCAAAATCCAGCTGGAGTGGGGAGGAGGGAATGGGTAATTCCCTCCTATTCACACCTAGTAGGTATGATGCACACTATCTGGGGGAAGGGTACACTTACATGTAAAACTTTGACTCAATCTGTTCAAAAACAAAGTATGTAAACAAAACATGTATGTCCTCTAACATTCTGAAAACAGAAAAAAAAAAAAAATACCTAAAGCAAAATCTGGTGCACCAAAAGAAGAAATAGGCAAATCCATACACATCATTTTAAAACATCTCTATTGGTGTTTAAAAGAACAATTAGAAAAATGATCAAGGATATATAACATTTGATCAACACTATCAATCACCTGGATCTGCTTAGCGTCTATAGAACATACAGCAACAACCTCAAAATAAACATTCTTTTCAAGTACAGACGGAATATTTACCAAGATAAACCATGTGCTAAGTCAAAAATAAGTCTCAGTTAATTTCAAAAGATCACAATGTTATATAATATGCCTTCTGGTGACAATGGAACTAAATTAAAAATCAATAATAAGATAAAAAGAAAAATCACCAAATATTCAAAAATTAAACGTAATTCTATATAATCCATAAGTAAAAGAAATCATCAATAAAGAAATTAGAAACTATTTCAAGCCCAAACTATATTGAAATATCAGAATCTGTGGGATGCAGCTAAAGTAATACATAGAGAGAAGTTTATTGATTTACATTATTATATTAAACAAGAATGATTTAAAATCAATCAACTACCTTGCCCCCTTAATATTTTAAAAGAGGAAGAATAAATTAATCCAAAAATATTTACATAGAAGGAAATTATACAAAAAAATACAGATGGCCAATAACCACATAAAAAGATGCTCATCATTAATAGTCATTAGAGAAACCCAAATCAAAACCACAATGAGGTACCACTTCACACCCATTAAGATAGCTATAAACAAAAACCAAAAATAACAAATGTTGATGAGGATGTGGAAAAAACTGGAACCCTTTTACATTGCTGGTGAGAAAGTAAAATGGTTTAGTGCTGCAGAAAACTTTCCTCAGAAAGTTAAGCATATAATTACCATGTGACCCAGAAATTCCATTCCCAGTTATACCTATCCTAAATAATTGAAAACAGGTATTAAATACATGTACATAGAGGCTGATAGCACTAATCATGACAACTGAAAGGTGAAAACAATGCAAATGTTCATCCATGGATGAACAAATAAACTGATGTATATATGTATGTGTTTGTGTATACATACATATATGCACATAATACAATGACTATTACTCAGCTATAAATAGGACTGGAGTACTGGTATATGCTATAGTGCGGTGAACCTCAAAAGTGTTATGCTAAGTGAAAGGCAGACACAAAAGATCATATTTAGTACAGCTATATTAACATGAAATATCCAGAATAGGCAAATCTATAGAGGAAAAATAAAGACTGGTGGCTGTCAGGGCTGGGAGGAGGAGGAAATGAGGAGTGTTTGCTTAATAGGTAAAAGGGTTTCCTTTAGGAGTGATGAAAATATTTTAAAACTAGATAGAGTTGGTGGTTGCACAACACTGTGACTGTACTAAACACCACTGAACTGTTCACTTTAAAAGTTTAATTTTAAATTATGTGAATTCAATATCAATTAAAATACCACAATAAGATACTTCATACACAAAAAATGTGGATAGGCTCAGTGCCCATAGCTCAGTGGTTAGGATGCCGGCCACATGCACTGAGGCTGGTGGGTTTGAACCCAGCCCGGGCCTGCTAAACAACAATGACAATAACAAGAACAAAAATAGCCAGGTGTTGTGGTGGTTGTAGCTGTAGTCCCAGCTACTTGAGAGGCTGAGGCAATAGAATTGCTTAAGCCGAAGAGTTTGAGGTTGCTGTGAGCTGTGATGTCATGGCACTTCTACGGAGGGCGACATATGAGACTCTCAAAAAAAAAAAAATGTGGATAATAACTAGTGTTGGTGAGGATGTGGAGATACTGGGACTCTCACATATTGCTAGTGTGACTATAAAATGGTACAGGCACTGTGGAAAACAGTTTGGCAATTTCTCAAAATGAGAGACATAGAGTTACCACATGACCATCCTAGGTTATACCTAACACAATTGAAAACATATGTTCCCTCCCCCAATTATAGATAAATGTTTATAGAATCATTAATAGTCAAAAATTAGAAACAATCTGAATGTCTACCAATTGATAAAAAGGTAGTAGAACAATTAGATATCTACCTAAAAATAAAATGAACCTTGAACTATACCTTGCAAGATACATAAAAATTAACTTGAAATAGAAAATAGACCTACTATAAAACCTAAAACTATAAGACTTCTAGAGGACTACAAAGAAGAAAATCTTGGTGCCCTTAGGTTAAGCAAAATTTCTTAGATATGGAACATGCACAAAAAGTATGATCCATAAAATTTTTAAGTTGATCATTAGACTTCAATAAATTCAAACCTTCTGTTGTTGAAAGAAAATGAAAATATCAGCTAAAAAACAGAAGAAAGTATCTGTGAAATAATTATCTGATAAAAGATTTGTATAATAAGGATATTTTTACTTAAGACTATGAGTATGTTTTAAAATTCCTGAAAACTCAGTAGTAAGGAAACAAGCAATTGGATTTAAAATGGTTAAAAGATTTGAATAGATACTTCAATTTGTAATGGCAAATAAGCACATGAAAAAATGCTTATCATTAATAGTCATGGAAGAATGCAAATTACAATCATAATGCTATACTACTATACCAAGTAGAATGGTTAAACCTAAAAGAACTGACAATGCAAAGATGTGACAGAAACAGAGAAACAAGATCTGGCAAGAATTTACTGGCAAGAATGCAAGATAATACACATCCTTTGCAAAACAGTTGAGCAGTTTGTTATGTTGACCAACATATGGTAAACATATGTTAACCATAGGATCCAAAAATCTAACTGCTGATATTTACCCCATTGAAAAATATAGATGCATATATGAATATTTACATAGGCTTTATTCACAATTTCAAAAATCTGGAAACAACCTAAATGTCTTTTAATCAGTGAATGGATAAAGAAACCGAGATATATACATACAACAATGTAGGTGAATCTCGTATGCTACATGAAAGAAATTAAGATTTAAAATGCTACATACTGTGTGGCTGCATTTGTAAGGCATTCTGGAAAAGATATACAACTTTAGAGACAGAAAAAGAAGTAGTTGCCTTGAGATGGCAATGGAGGTTACCAACGGGCATAAGGGAATTCTCTGGGATGATAGAAATGTTTTGTATTTTGATTGCAGGAATTACATAAGTGCACGTGTTTGTCAAAACTCATTGAACTGCACACTACAAAAGAGTGAATTTTACTGTATGTAAATTATAATAATAAATCTTACTTTAAAAAACACAGCTTTTAAACGATATACAATTTAAAATAAATTTAGATCACAAAATGGGACTCTTTAGAAGCATTATCATTTGGCTTAATAGAATCTCTTAACAAGGAAGTATCTTAGTATCTTTTAGCCCCATGAATTTATTTTCAGCCTATGTTAAGACAAATGAAATCAGACAAGCAAAATAATCATGGTATGTTTTTATTCCAGACATATTCACTATTTGCCTTACTCCTGTAACATTCACTAACATTTTCAAGCAATAAACATAAATGAATTTTATAGTAGCCACCAATTTTCCTAATTTTCAGAGGTATATTTATGGCCAAATTGATACCAGCAAAGTCCTTGCCACAGGAAGTCAGCTTCACTCAAGGATATTTAGGGCAGACTATTGTCATATTACTAGATATGAATGATTAAACCAGAGAGGGCACCTGCCAGCTTGTCGGTAACTTAACGTTTGCGCTCAGGCTCAGTATCTAGCTTTTCTCTTCTCTCCAATTGTTAAATTAAACATGTATATGTATATATGTAATACAAACGCTATTTGGGCAAACTGGAAGCAAAGAGACAGTCAAGATTTGATCACTATCCCATACCTATTGCTGGATTTCTTATCTAGAGAAACTAATATTTCTTGATGCTTCAGATAAATTCTCTAAATGACAGGGATACACAACCTTACTCTCTTCAAATTTTGAAACACAATTTTCTAAAGATTGACTTTTGTTTTATTTTAATGAGGATTTTGTTTCTCTGGAAATTCTACTTTTTAAAACCCAGAAAAGGGTATCTCCAAGATAAAGTGGTACATGCTGAATAGGTACTTAGGAAGCCTAAGTTAGCTTATTTAAAAACAGGATAGTCAGCAATCAACCCTTTGCCTCTCACAGGCCCATAGGCCACTCTCAGGAGATTTTTTGGCTAAAATACTTGGTGAACCCTAGAGCGAGAGACACTGATGACTCACAGCAAACCCCAGATGGTCAGAAAGCAAATATTCCCCAGAAGCAACCTTTTGCTATAGTGACTGGAGTGCTCTGAGTGGCATCCAGCTTTCTGGGTCCCTTTGCTCCCACATCTTTTTTTTTTTTTTTAAATGACTTTTTTTTTTTTCTTTTAGAAACTTTATTTATTTAGCTGGGGCTGGGCTGGGTTTGAACCCGCCACCTCTGGCATATGGGGCCAGCGCACTACCCTTTTGAGCCACAGGCGCTGCCCCCTGCTCCCACATCTTAAAATTCATCAAAAATCATCCATCTCTCCTCATTAAGAAAACTGATACAGTTGGTGGCAAAATAGAAATGAAATATAATATCAATAAATAAAAGGTAGAATACCTTGTTTTGAGCTAATTCCTTTTCCAAATTGCATTTTTCCTGTGCTAATTCTTTCTCTGTGTTATTAACCTGCCCAAAAGTGGGGGAAAAAAAGAAATGAGTTAATTTTACAGCAGCTAACAGACTCTTCTATAGCAGACACATCCTGCATGTCAATTAATACCTACACTGCAGAGATAGTACATCCTCTCAGAAAAGGGGCCAATCAGGGAGTCTCTGATGCAGAGCAGACTTCACAAATAGCCCTGAAATTAGAAAGACACGTCTGCATGTCAGACTCTGCTAGTTCCTTCCTAACTAGGAAAACAGGGCTATTCCCCCTTAACCGCTATAGTCCCACTCTTTCAAGGGAAATCAAATTTTAAAATATGACCCCTTAACTAACATGAGGATGTGTGAATTATTAGTTACCATTAACTAATGCTGTATAAAGGAGGATATACTGTGGTATTTGGCAAGACTATTTTGCATGCCAAAAGGCATAGATTAACCACCTACAGATTCTTTAATGGGCAAATCAGACAAACTACATCTGGCTTTTCTTGTTTTTTTTTTTTTTAATTGCATTAAGAATACAATTTTAAAGCATAACCACACCACAACTAGAAAGTAGCATAAATCCGTTCTTACATACCTCTCTCTGAAATCTGTCTTTCTCCTGTAGCAAAGACTTGTTCTCTTGCCTTGATGCTTTTAATTCCCCTTGCAATCTTGCAATAGTTGTTTCCAGCAGCTCTTTTTGTACAGCTGTCCTCTTCTCAGCATCCTGTGTTTTCTGGATACACTGGTTATGCTCGAAGATTAAATGATCCCTGTAAGAAGAGAATAAGGAGATATGAAAGCTAAATGAGAGTTCTACTATAACAGAAAAAGCAATTAAATGTTCTTAAAGAACATTATCTCCTCCCCAAGAGCAGTTACCAAAATGTTCTATAAAGGTAGTTTCTTGAGGGCACAGTCTATTTTTTCTTTGTGGCTGACCCAGCAAAAGTTGAAATAAATTTTGCCATTAAAGATAAGGAACACACAAGAACAAAAGATGCATAAGAAGTCGCACATGATTTACTCACAGATGTGCTTGGAGTTGAGTTTTCTCATTCTGAACATTCTGTAGTTCACCTGTGATACTGGCATGGGCTGCATCCAGCAGTAAGTTTTGTTCTTGAAACGTCTGCGTCATTACTTTCTGCTCTACCTGAGGGTTAGGTAATATTAAAAGTTGAGATGCCAGAAAGTCATTAGGGAGGCTGATCAAAGATACTGAACTTACAAAAAGAGAAGTTTTTAGGTTGCTGTTGGAGGTTTGTTTGTTTTGTTTTTGAGACAGAATCTCACTCTGTTGCCCAGGGTAGAGTGCCATGGTAGCTCAGAGCAACCTTAAACTCCTCGGCTCAATCTGTCATTCTGCCTCAGCCTCCCAAGTAGCTGGGACTATAGAAGCCTGCCACAACACTTGGCAAATTTTTCTATTTTTTTAGTAGAGATGAGGTATCGCTCTTGCTCAGGCTGGTCTCAAACTGTGAGCTCAAGCAAGCCTCCTGCCTTGGCCCCTCAGAGTACTAGGATTACAAGTGTGAGCCACCACACCCAGCCCAGAAGATAAATTTATTTATATAAATAAAACCTTTTTTTAAGAATTGATTTTAATGCCCAGTTTTCTCTGTGTCCTCTCCTGAGATGACTACAATTCCATCATTTTTTAACTCTACTAGGCAAGAGTCCAGATGCATTATTTATGCAATGCATTATTTAAGCTGAAAATTTTATATAACTCCTAATACCAACATATTTTCAAGATAGAAAATTGTATTAAGAATATTTTAGGTATTTGAAAATTTCAATATGATACTTAATTTTTTTTTTTGAGACAGAGTCTCACTATTTCACCCTCAGTAGAGTGCCATGGCATCACAGCTCATAGCAACCTCAAACTCCTGGTCTTAACTGATTCTCCTGCCTCAGCCTCCCAAGTAGCTGGGACCACAGGCACCCACCACAACACCTGGCTATTTTTTTGTTGCAGTTGTCATTGTTTAGCTGGCCTGGGCCGGGTTTGAACCCACCAACTTCGGTGTATGTGGCTGGCACCATAACCACTGTGCTATGGGCGCCAAGACATGATACTTAATTTTAAAAAGTAAAACAATATGTATGTTTATAAATATAAAGTGGAAAGATCCTTTCATCTCTACCTACAACACCGGCCAAATAATCCCACTTGCAAAGGATAATCATGTTTAATATGATTTTTTTATAGTTTAATAGTATGAATTCTTTATTGCACTCAGATACTATTATAGCAAAACACAGTAACTATTTCACATGATTTATATTCTCTGGTTCACCATTTTGGAATTATCAAAACATTTTTATACACATATACCCTACCTATAATCCATAAAGTTTTTGCAAATATAGTACATTATAACAATTACTTTTGTAGATATTTCTAAAAACACTTCTTTTAACAATATTTGATTGGAAGGCAAACCTTCACAGCTTCATGCCTGGTAAAATTGGATGCCACTTGTGTTATATTTTAAAATTCTGAAATGTTTGGTATGATGTTACATTATGCTACATGATTCAGTCCACTCAATTTTAAGTACACAAAAGTAGAAATTTTCTCTTGTTCATCATAGTAATTCTAAGTAGATCATACTTGTACAGAGTAAACACTAAAGGTTTGTTGAATAAAAAATATTTACTGAGTATTTGTTATATGCAAAACATGCTTAGTATTATAGGAAATAGCAAAGATATATAGATGTATAAGGTAATGTCCTTGCTTCTAGGGAGACCACAAAGTAGTAAAGGAAATGAAGCATGTACATAAATTACTACTAAAGAATGCAGAATAGGGAGTCAACAGAACAATTATTAAAAACATTGACTCTGGTGTCACCAGAGGTTTAAATCCAACTCTACTCCTTACTAGATAGTGACTTTGGGAAAGTTAACTTTTCTAAACCTCATTTTCTAACAAAATGAGAACAAAAATCTCTTTACATAATGACTGCTATACTGAAAGAAGGTAATACAAGTAAACTCCTTAGCACATGCTTGATATAGTAAGCATACTTTTAAAAAGTGAGATCTATTACTGTGATAGCCTGTTTAGTGTTCCAGGAATAGAGGCTGAAAGGCAAAACTCATCCCTCTAATTGAGATGATCAGCTCCCTGAAAACAGCTCAAAGAGTAAACAGAATTTCAAATGCTTGAAAATGAAGTAAAGAGTATCTTAACAGAGAAAATGGCATAAGCAAAATGGGAAATCACAAGATATTTATTAAAAAGTAAGTAAATTCTTTAGGGTTAGTCATAAGTGTTTCCCATGATTCACTGAGATAGGGTAATGTTATATGAGAAGAAAGTGTTAGAAAGCACTGCGTGTAAGACCGAATCAGCCCTGTGGTGACAACTGAAAATCACTAATACAATAAAATAATTCAGTAAGTTCAAAAAAAATTATTGTTAAAATATTTTATTTATTCCGTTAGCCACATACATTTCTTAGTTGCCCAGCCTGGGTGGCTTTCTGCCATGTGGTAAACACTATCAGAAGTTCACTAGTGGTTAGTGAATACCTGCAGGATGGCTTGATGGTCAGCAATGATTCTGGCTTTTTCCATATTAACAGTCTGAAGCATGCAAGTCAGTTCTGAACATTTTCTATTCAGCTGTTCATTCAAAACCTAAGACAACATATGCATTAAGTCATAAGTCTCTCTAATAAAGAATATTTTTCACTTATGTACCATTATTTTTAATGGTTACATAGTATCTCACTAAGTGTGTGAACCTAATTTATTTAACCTATCCACAATTGACATTAGTTTATATTAATAAAATATTTTCAAATATTTGGAGTCAACACCCTAAGTCAACAACTCTAAGTTAAAAGGAGAGATTTGCTGACTTGGTGGAGCAACTGAGACGTATGAGGCATTTTACAAGCTTTTGTTCTTCACAACTTTGAACACTGGTCCATCAGAGCAAGACATCTGCAGAATGAAGTTTAAAGTATAGGTGCCTACCCAGTATTATAGAAATGTTTCCATAATTAGATGTTGAACATTCAGAATTGTTTAGCTGGTAATAAAAAATACCTAAGCTCATTCATCACCAACTACAGAATTCATAAAAGTAAAATATAGATAATTTTGCCATCACAAGATTAATATTTCAAAATAAAACAAAAATCTTTTGAGCAACAGATCTATCACACATGTAGTTAGTTAATAATCCTCTTCTGATGTTTTGAAATCTATGAAAAATATTTCTATTAATTATCAGTTATTTTTGCAAGGTAGACTGGGTTATAATTAAAAAGTTCTTCAAGGACAAATAATTTTGAAGAAGCAATAGGAAGAAAACATTAAAAACAATGGTATGAAAGAAAAGATAAATGAAAGATTATCTGGCAGGCATCATAAGTAGTATGGATAGTATAGTAGTTAGGAACACATTCAGAGGCATAAAGTTATAACCAGATATACAAACTATTCATTAAGGACTGTCTGGGAGTAAAACAGAGGAGAACCCTTGCTCTTTGAAAAGAATAGCTAATTTTCTTTGGAGCCAGATTATCTGAACTCAAATTCCAATTCTACTACCTATTAGCTACACTCCTGAAACTCTCTGTCTATTGGCTTCCTTATCTTTAAAACATGAATAATAGATAACAATTTGTTAGAAATATGAAGTGCTTAAAGTAGTGCCTGGAATGCGAAATGGGTTCAATAAAATGATTAACTACTATTTAGTACAAGAGAGTACTAGTAGTCACTGTTATTATTATTTTGTTTAAAAACACACTTATTTCGTATTTTCTTGATTATAAAGAGCACAGAACACTATGATCTTATCAAATTATACCAAAAGAAATGTTATTTTAAGTGATAAACACTATTTTGTTGGGCTCTGCGATAAAATCACTCCAGTTTGCCTATGTGGTGAATCTTCTTAACATATATGCAGACATATTTTCATACCCAGAATATATATAACATTAGCTAAATTTGAGAACCACTGTCCCATAGGAAATGATTATATATAACTCCAAAATTCAGCAAGAATTTATTAGGTTCCTACCATGTTATTTGCTCGTAAGACATAAAGAGAGTATAAGACATAACGCTTGCCACTGAACTGTTTAGAAGTTTTTTTGGGGAAAATATCTATGTATATATTTAATGAAAGAAACAAAGGCAAAGTGTAAACAAGGGCTTGATTTAGCGGTGTATCACGTATACTTTTATGTTGGGAATTTGAAGCATCAAGTGAGAAATGTACTTAATTTGATGTTTCATGGATGAAGAATATCTCACAGAAATAAAAAGTTGGACAATGGAGATGATATGAATTTATATAATCAGGATTAATTTTGGTTCTTGGTTCTTTTTTTTTTGAGACAGAGTCTCAAGCTATCACCCTGGGCAGAGTGCTGTGGCATCACAGCTCACAGCAACCTCAAACTCTTGGGCTTAAATGATTCTCTTGCCTCAACCTCCCAAGTAGCTGGGACTACAAGTGCCCACTGCAATGCCCGGCTATTTTGTTGTTGTGTTTGTTGTCATTGTTTGGTAGGCCTGGGTTGGATTCTAACTGCCAGCTCGGGTGTATGTGGCTGGTGTCCTAGCCGTTGAGCTACAGGTACCAAGCCAGTTCTTGGTTCTTTAATTGAACAAAATTAAATAACATCTAAAAACTAGGGAAATGGTGAAGATTTACCTGAACTTTTTCTGATGATTCTTGAAGAGATATTATTTCAGACCTGAAATATTCATTTTCTTCATGTTCCTTATTGAAAGACATTTGAACATTCTAAAAGAAAGAAAAAAGGAATTACTCTCTTTTGCACATGTATTGTGCATCTCTATAAAAATACCTGCTCTGTATTCTGGCCAGTACCAATTCAAGTTCCAAAGATATACATATGTAAATGTCTTATAATGAATTTTTAAAAATCTTGATATCTTCAACTCCCAAACTTCTATTTCTAAATTATTTATCAAAACTGTTTATTTAAAACAATGATGAGATACTACTACACACCTATTAGAATGGCCCAAATCGAGAACACTGACAATATCAACTGCTGGCCAGGATGTACAGCAATAGGAATTCTCATTCATTGCTGATGGAAATGTAAAATAGTACAGCCACTTTGGAAGATGGTTTGGTGGTTTCTTATAAAACTAAACATATTCTTACTATATGATCCAGTAATTGTGTTCCTTGGTCTTTATCTACAACAGTTGAAAACTTATGCCCACACAAAAACCTGCACACAGATATTTACAGCAACTTTATCGTAATTGTTGAAACTTGAAAGTGATCAAGATGTCCATGAGTAGGTTAATGAAAATTGTGCTACATCCAAATAATGGAATATTATTCAGCACTAAAATGAAATGAGCTATCAATCCATGAAAAGACATGGAGGAAATGTAAATCTTTATTGAGAGAAGCTAGTCTGAAAAGGCTACAGACTGTATGATTCCAACTACATGATATTCTGGAAAAGGCACATCCATCTATTCTAGTCAGTAAAAAATTCAGTGGTTGCCAGGGCTTAGGGGAGTGGGAAGGATGAATAGGGGGAGCACAAAAGATTGTTAGAGAAATCAAACTACTCTATGAACTATAATATATAAAATATCTACCATAATAGTGGATATGTCATTGTACATTTGTCCAAATCTATAGAATGTACACCAAGAGTAGACCCTAATGTACACTATTGGCTTTGGGTGATAATGATGTGCCAGTACAGGTTGATAAATTGTGAAATAACATACCACTGTGGTAGGAGATGTTAACAGTGTGGAGGCGGCTATGTATGTGTTGGGGGAAAGGGCTATGTGCGAAATCTCTGCACCTCCTGGCTCAATTTTGCTGTGAATCTAAAATTGCCCTAAAAACTAGGCATGTTTTGAAAAAGTGTTTATTAAACCTATTCTCATACAAGGATTCCAACTAGAAAGAATTTACCTAAATATACATAGTATCCTTATATCAAGGTTCTATTCTCTAAGATTATATTACATACACAAATTTTCCTATTCACAGTAATATCTTGTGATTTCAAAGGAACACATTCAAGGATTTTGGGAGTACCTGGGGGTAGAGCAGAAGAAAGCACCTTTGCTTTATGGGGTAGGTGAAAGAGGAAGCTAGTTCTCTTCAAAATGAGAGAAAGGTGATGAAGAGGTCAGCTGTTGGTTGGGCTTTCCCTAACAGGTACTTTGTCCAATGGCTTAGGACAAAGGGTAAATCTTCTCCTTATACAGAAAGGATCACTTTTCTTGTTTGTAGTAGCAAGAGAATACAGCTATTCATATACCCTTGACCAAAGAACAGTCCTTCTTTATCAAGGAAGGTCGTCCTCTTCAACTGAGCACAAAGCTTCAGGAAGGATGCTAACGGAGAGTGGTGAGAGAGGAAGGGGATGTTGCCTAGCCAGCCAGATCAGCCTAATCAACCCTGGTGACCAATGTGGTAACAGACGAAGCAGCCAGATTTCCTCCACACCCAAGAACCACATTTCTATTTTACCAGGAAAAGCATCTCAAGAAAGATAAACATCCCATAACACAGGATGAGATAGCATCCAGAGAGAGTATTCCAAGTCGGATCCACCCATCAATTGATTCATTTAGAAATATAGTAAGATATAGTTATTTTTTATTAAATTATGATAAAATATATGCCATAAAATTTACTACTCCATTTTCAAACGTACAGTTCAGTGGCATAAAATATACTCACTGTTGTGCAACCAACACCAAAATGTTTGTTAATTTCATCAAAAAAGTTAATTTACAACAATTAGCAAAAAAAACAAAGAAATCTCATTATTTTTGCTAGTTCACCTTTTCAAAATGTAATAACCTGCATTAAATGTTTTCTTAGTTCCTAATTTTCAGTAATATTCTAAATATATAACCCGTTTACATAAAACTTTTTTTATAAAGCTTTTAGAAGAATCAGGATGATAAAACAACATGACTGAGGATAGGACTTAGTGAAGAAAGACCACCTCTCTTCTACAACCTCACCACTTACCTTGTTTTCTTCAACCAATTTGGAAATGAGGTCATCTCTAGAAACTAAAAACAAAAAGTCCACATAACTATGATGATAATAGCTTACTATATTGAAATCACATAGTAATGTTTTCCCTGAGAAACTGTCAATTTTTTTAGTTTATATTTTGTGTAAATAAGAAGAATTCAAGTATTTATACCACATTTTATACATTGGAAATTAAGTTACAGAATTATCAAGAAACTAGTGCAGAGTCATTCGCAATGGTAAATGAGGTTACATGCTACTCAGTGCCTAGATGATAAATCTCTGGGGGATTTTAAAGCTGGAGAGGAATGATCATAAGACTTTTGTTGGAGAGATCACTCTAACGAAGTTTCAATAAAGGCAAGGAAATCAGTTTAGTTGCTGTTGCAGTAAACAAAGTATAGCTGGCTTTCATTTATGATGACAATGGGGATTCAGGGGAAAAATACACCTATGAAATAGTAAGCAAACAGGACTGTTAGGACTTGGTGGCTTACTGGTGGAATAAAAGCAAAAGATGAGGGAGAACATCTAGCTTTCAGACTTGGGCACAATGTGGATAGTGGATTCTTCAATTAAATTGGGAATACAAGTCAAGGAGCAGGTTTACGGGCTAGAATGAGTGAGAATGAGTGAAATATTTAAGTTTTTCATGTGTTTTGATGTATCTGAAGGGCATTCAAATATAGATGTTTAGTTGGCAGTAAGATACTGCTCTAGACCTCATGAGGATGATTTTGCATAGAATAAAAAGATTTGAAACTGCCCCAGAGTATATACAGTGAAATGAAAACCAAAGACAGAAAACTGTAGAAGTTTGGCTTTGTATACTAATAGCCAAATGACAAACTTTTCTGAGTAATGTTTTGACTTCACAGAAAAATTCATAGAGATCTATTAGTTTTGTTTCACTTAAATACTCTAAAGCCAGAAAATTATAAAACATAAAAACTCATATTTTAGTAGGATATACCTTGAGAAAACTATACTTTTTGAACACACGAATCCACAATTCTTCAGAATAAACTCTAATTTAAAATATGTGAAAGATCAAAAATATTACTTATTAAGTCAAGATATATGACTTATTTTGAAAATTCTAATAAAAGTTAAGCATGAAAGAAGAGTATTCTCCTTGGGAGAATAATTTAATCACTTTAATATGCAGTATAAACATAAGTGTTTATTGTTGATAAGTTTAATAAATAATCACAGTTCAGAATTCATTGAAGCAAATATTTAAAGCACAGTCCTTAACCTTTGTGGCACCAGGGACTAGTTTTGTGGAAGACAATTTCCCACGGGCACTGGGAGGATTCTCATTAGGAATATGCAACTAGATCGCTCACATGCACAGTTTACAAAATGGTTCATGCTCCTTTTAGAATCTAACGCTACCACTGATAAGATAGGAGGCAGAGCTCAGGTAGTTCATGTGAGCGATGAGGAGTGGCTGTAAATAAAGATGAAGCTTCTCTTCACTCACTGCTGCTCACTTCCTGCATATATATTAAGGGTCTATATAATTCAATATTAAGCACACATAGTTGGCATTCAGACATGCTTCCTTTTCCTCAGGTTAGTTTGAATTACTGTTTTAATGGTCTTCCAAATATTTTTTACAAAATTAAAAATAAGGCATTCATCCTGTGAGAAATTAACATAAAACTCAATCAGAAGGCCAAGTAATACAATAGAAAGATGTATTTTAGGCCCAGCTATTATATTTTCTGTGGGTCCTTGGGTAAAGTCCCTCTGGATCTTTTTATTCTTCTGTAGAAAGAATACATTCTCATCTTTCTGACAAAGTTGACATAATCCTCAAATGAGATAATGTGACAGCACCATAAAATGTAACATGTATTTTTCTAGACACATAATCATAGGAAGACAGAAAATTATTATCTGGGACATCATCAGTGAGAACTTCACATAGTAATTTACTACTCAACTACTGTAAAAGGAAAAAAAAGGAGTATTTTCTGGTAAAAGAATTAAATCAAAACATTGAATAGATTACTCTTTGCTCTATATTTTCTATAATTTTCATTTTCTTTTTAGTCTTTCCTACCCCCACTTTAGCCACAGAGCAGAGAAGGGATACTGGAGAGAACACTGGGCTTGAAGTTAGAAGATCCAGGTTCAAGCCTCACTTTGACAACTCTTCCTTTTGTAACTTTGGGAAGTACGGACAGCTTTGAGTATTCAATGAGATAATTTACATGAAAGCTGTGTAAACCATGAAGCATTAATCATGTGAGGCAAGACACTGTAACTCTGTGATCTCTGTAGTTGAGACTATCTGGAAACTGCTTTCCAGTGGCATATTAACAATAATAGCATGATAAAGGGCCAATATGTTGGAAGAAGCATGACTGAGCAAGTTGGGATAAAGTCTAGGCTCTCCCATTTTTTAGCTCTGTCACCTGTGAGGACCCATCTGTAAAAGAGAGATTAATCTAAGCTATCTTTAAGGTCTTATAATCATCCATCTCTACAAATATAGGTTAACTAGAATAGATGGATAACCTGAAGAATTGAGAATCTGACATGATTAATCACTAGAATCAGTTAAGTTAGCAAGGATTAATAGTCTTATTTCCTTATTAACATATTATTATCCAAATTCAAAATTCCCAATCCAAGTCCACAAACAGTTAAAGAAGTCACGGGGGAAGGTGGTAAAAAAAGAATAGTTTACAGTTACAAGGGTCAAATCTGTTAACAATATTCCTTTTGTCTCAGTGTTACAAGTAGAAAAAAAATCAGCAATTTTTTATATTTAGGACTGTGAAAAGTATCAATAATAACAGCCACTTAAAGAATTTGGGATCTGAAGGTCCCCCAAAACTAACAAGAATGTGATTTCTGGCAGTTATTCTCATACTTAGAACAGACTTGAGCTGGGAAGTAGCAGTCTCCAATTCTCCTTTTCTTTGTTGTTCCTGGACCAGTAGATCTTGGGTGTTCTGTATAGAGCTACGCAGGGCAAGGCAGTTTTCTTGCAAAACGTGCACCTGAAATGACATAAGAAAAGTTCCTTTTCTGTACAGAGTGTTCTGTTTTGTTTTGTTTTTTGAGACAGAGTCTCACTCTGTTGCCCCAAGTAGAATGTGGTGGCATCACCATAGCTCACTGCAACCTGAAATTCTGGGGCTCAAGTGATCCTCCTGCCTCAGCCTCCCACCCAGCTGGGACAACAGGTACATGCCACAACGCCCAGAAAATGTGTCTATTTTTGTAGAGACGAGGTCTCATCCTTGCTCAGGCTGGTCTTGAACACATTAGCTCAAGCAATCCACTTACCTCAGCCTCCCAGAGTGCTAGGATTACAGGTATGAGCCACCATGCCTGGCCAAGATTTCTAATAAACTACCTTTAGTACACGTGTAAGGCAGAATTTCCAATCTTAAGGTTACTGAGAGGAAAAGAGAAGTTAGTCTATACAGTTAAAATCTCAACAGAATGCAATGCCTTATAGCAGTGCGGTCCAATAGAACTCTCCCATATTACAGTCACTAGGCACAAGTGGCTGTTAAGCACTTGAATGTGGCTAGAGTGTATGAGGAAATAAATCTTTAATTTTACTTCATTTTAATTAATTTAAATTTAAGTAGCCATATGTGATGAAAGCCGCTGTATTGGTAGGGCAAGTCACAGCAACAAAGGATCATATGCAAATTCCTTAACTAGAATCCTTGTTATGAATCAGTTGTGAAGGATAGCCATTGGTTAAAAGAATAAAGATCATATAATCCACTTAAAAGTTTTAAATTAGAATTTAAAGTAGTCTAAATTATATTGTGGTATTTCAAATAGCAACTATGATGAAGCCAAAAATATTGCTAAAATAATTGAAAACAGCAGTGTAAACATGTTCTCAATTGTTTTACTTATTAATATTCTTTGCTTCCAGAGTTATCTCAGTTTAGTTTTTTTCTATCCACATCACATACATATAGCACAAGACCAGGGAAATCCCTTCCAAAATCAATGCCTATAACAGAGATTGTATGGAAAGGATATTGTATCAGGATCTAGGAGTTCATCTTTATAATGCCCGAGGCAAATTAACCTCTCTGATCCTTAGTTCCCTCATTCATAAATTGAAAGTGTTGTATTAAGTGATATGGGAATCCTTTCTTATTTCACACTACTAAAAAAAAAAAAAAGCCATAATAGGCATATTAACAGAGTACTACTACAGACAAGTAAATAATAAATTAGAGAAAATTAGTAAAATCATAAGTTTAAGGTAAAATATCAGCTTTTCTTTCTAGGTTTCACTGCTCTAACATAAATGAGAAGAAATCTTTCTACCTGTTTCCGTTCCACCTCCACTGTTGTTTCCATTTCTTTTATTTTGAGGAGCATGGCTGATCCAGACTTCTCAAGATATTCCCTGTGATGCCTCTCTTGAGCCAGTTGTTGCCTTAGCTACAGAGCAATATTGCAGTTAGGCAAGACCAATGATCATCATACCAGTTTAATAAAGATCAAAGTTACTGTGAAGAGTTTACCAGACAAGCCTCCTTATCCCCAAACATTCTTCACTCATTGATGACTACTCAGAAGCATGTTTTGTTTCTCCCTGAAGGATAACTCTTTAAGAAAAATCCATGCCTGGAAACCTTATACCCCTTCCCTCATGCCTTGCCGTATGCACCTCTTCCATCTGGCTGTTTATCTGTATCTTTTGTAATGTTCTCTATAATAAATGTGTAAATGTAAGTAAATTGCTTTCTGTGAACTGATCTAACAAATTAATCAAGCTCACAGAAAGGAATCATGGGAATCTCAAATTATAGCCCATCAATCAGAAGGACAGGTCGCAACCTAGAGCAAAATAGGCATCCAAAGTAAGGGGCCGTCTTGTGGAACTGAGCCCTTAACCTGAGAGATCTGTTGCTATTTCCAGATAGATAGTGTTAGGATTAAGTTGAGTTAGAAGACACCCAGCTGGTGTCTGCTAGAGAACAGAATTGTTTGGTGTGTGGAGAAATCCTCCATACATGTGATATCAGAAGTGTTGTGTTGAGTGGTATGTGAAAATAGGAAAACACATTTTGGTATCTTCTTATTTCAGAGGTATATTGACCTTATTTTTGTCAATAAGGAACTTTAAAATGATTCAGATAAAATATAAAGGTTTAAAAACAGCAATTGTGGGCTCGGCACCTATAGCTCAGCAGTTAGGGCGCCAGCCACATACACCGGAGCTGGCAGGTTAGAACCCAGCCCGGGCCTGCCAAAAAAACCAATTGCGGAGAATGCTATTCCTTTTATGAAGTGTTAAACTGAAAAAAATTCTATTTTTAAACTCCTATAAAGATAACTATATTCTCTAACTTGTATGTATATATTTTATATGTGCTTTCTTTCTAGATGACAGTTTACAATATTTAAAAAGTTGAAGAGTTATAAAATTGTTGTAAGACTGCTTATTTTGGAAATGTTCTATGTCAATATTCCTGATATTGACATGTAGGTTTTTCTAATTTTTCCTCTATTCTATCTTCTATGCTCTCTCAAACATACTTGTCAATATTTCATTACATTTCTGATTATTTCCTTTGGATAAATTCCTACAAGAAGAATAGGTTAAAAGTATTTTTTAGAATATTGATACATAGTGTAATTTTCCTTCTAACATTACATTGAATTAATCTCATCAGAAATCTTTCTAATCTAATAAATGAAAACTAACATCTTTTTTATCATTTTTAAAATTTCAGAATTTTTTTTTTTCATTTTTAACATGAGGGTACAAATGATTAAATTGTTTGCATTTCTTAGGCAAAGTTCAAGTTGTAGTTGAGCCCTACCTTATGCACCTTAGGTGAGAGGTTACAATCCTCCCTCCTTCCTCCCTTCTCCCTTTCTTTCAACCCCTCTGCCCTCCATTTGAATTCAATTGTGTTTTTCTCTCCTGTTGGCATGTAGTTGTTTATCTATTGGTTTCATTGAGTACACTGGATTCTTGCTTTTCCATTATTATGATACTTTACTAAGAAGAATATACTTCAACTCTATCCAGGTAAATACAAAAGATGTAAAGTCTCCCCTTTTTATAGCTGAATAGTATTCCAGAGTATACAAACACCACAGTTTAGTTAATTCATTCATGTGTTTTGGCACTTAAGAGTAATTCTATGTCTTGGCCATGAAAATTAACATCTTACTATCTTTGCATTTCTTTGACTACTAGTGAGATTATACATCAGCTCTTTATATATTTCTTTCCTAAACTATCACAGTACTTATCCCTTGTCCCCCCCCTTTTATTTGGTATTTCTAAATC
Source organism: Galagoides demidoff (assembly GCA_963574575.1). Lineage (NCBI taxonomy): Eukaryota > Metazoa > Chordata > Mammalia > Primates > Galagidae > Galagoides > Galagoides demidoff. The sequence goes on along the minus strand of CAUYQV010123579.1, from coordinate 22,095 downwards.
AGTTTTAACTTCTTTAAAAGGGAAAATTATTAACTCTTCATCTAGCTTTATTATAATGTTTTATTAGCTTTGCTTTTTACATGGAGAAGTTCTAAATTCTTAAATGGTCAAATCAATTGAGCTTTTAATAATTTTGAACCTTCTTTTCAAGCTTAGAAAAGAAATTGCTTAGCAACCCAATAATAAGTCAAATATTACAATCTTTTGTAAGAATGAGTCACAGTTTTCATTTTCAGCTATATTTTACAGTTCTTAGCATCAGATTACAACTACTTTATCACATATAATGGTTTAATACACTCTTCTAAGCTTTGTATCAAATTATACAATATATTTTCCTCAAGATATAATTTATTTCTTCAAAGTATGAGTACTTACCCATGAAATCATCTAATTTGTACTATAGCTACATCACTATTAAATGTTATTCATCTAGAATTCATCCAGAATTATTTTACTTTTTTTTTTTTTTTTGAGACAGATTCTCAAACTGTCACCCTGGGTAGAGTGCTGCAGTGTCACAGCTCATAGCAACCTCAAACTCTTGGGCTCAAGCGATTCTCTTTCCTCAGCATCCCAAGTAGCTGGAATTATAGGTGCCCACCACAACACCCAGCTATCTTTTGATTGCAGTTGTCATTGTTGTTTGGCGGGCCTGGGCTGGATTTGAACCCGCCAGCTCCAGTGTATGTGGCTGGCGCCCTAGCCACTTGAGCTACAGGCGCCGAGCCTAATTTACTGTCTTTGAATTCTGTGTTTATCATTCCCATGATAGAGGCTTGAAAAGTTTAGCTAGCTACCCTTTTTAAAGAATGGTAACTTTTAAAAAGAGACATTTTCCTATTTTGTGCAGGATATACATATAACGTATAAAAGTACACTACAGAGAGAATCTCTAGGTGATACTTATACTACTGTAGCATTCATTCCAGAACCATTATTAAGGCAGTCAATCTGATTTCAGATCCAGATTTTATACATTTTTTTACCCATTATATTTAATAAATATATTTCCTATCTCTTAGGAAGACAGAAAACACATTTATTCTATCTGTATATAGCCTCTGTTATGGCTGAATTATGTTCCCTTGAAAATTCTTATGTTGAAGTCCAACATCCAGTACCTCATAATGTGACTATTGGAAGATAAGGCCTTTAAAGATGTAATTATGTTAAAGTAAGAAGAAATTTGGACACAGAGAAATACCAGGGATTTCAACACATAAAGAAACAAGCATATGAGGGCATGGCAAAAAGGCAGCCACCTGTAAGCCTTGTTTCAGAGAGGGTCAGGAGAAACCACCCTACCTTGAAAATACCTCTTTGACCTATATAGTCCTTCTCAGGTCCTTGACAGAGTTCAATCAAAATTCAAGATTTTGCTACGGCACCAAGAAGAGTAAGACTTTTCCCATAAATAATGTTAAACAAATCCAAAGAATGGCCTTTTCAACAAATGACGATAGAACCAATGAACACCCACATGCCAAGAAATAATATTACTCTAGATATAGATCTCACCCCTTTCATGCAAATTAACTCAAAATAGATCAAAGACACAAATATAAAATGCAAAACTATAAAATTTCTAAAAGATAATGTAAGAGAAAACCTGAGTGATTTGAGTTTGTCAATGACTCTTTTAGATACAATACCAAAATTAAAATCCATGAAAGGAAAAATTAATAAATTGGACTTCATTAAATTTAAAATTTTTGCTCTGCAGAAGACACTGTTAAGAAACTGAAAAGCGACCAATTACAGTGGTTCACATCTGTAATCCCAACATTCTGGGAGACTGTGGCAGGAGGATTCCTTGAACCTAGGAGTTTGAGACCAGCCAGAAAGAATCCTATCTCTATAAAAACAGAAAAACAATTATCCAGGTGGGGCATCTGTAGTCCTAGCTACTCAGGAGGCTAAGGTATGAGGAACTCTTGAGCCCAGGAGATTAAGGCAACTAAAGCCATGGCACTCTAGCTTGGGCAACAGAATGAGACTCTGTCTCAAAAAAGGGGAGGAGAAGGGACAGGAGGGACAGGGAGGGGCGGGAAGGGGATAAACTGAAAAGATATGCTACAGACAGGTAAGAATATTTGCATAACATGTTAAAGAACTGATATGCAAAATATACAAACTCTTAAAATTCAACAATAAGAAAGCAATTCAGCTGGGGTGGTGACTCATGCCTGAAATCCCAGCACTTTGGGAGGCCAAGGTGGGTGGATTGCCTGAGCTCACGAGTTCAAGACTGGTCTGAGCTAGAGTGAGACACCGTCTCTAAAAAAAAAAAAAAAATAGCCAGGTGCCAGGTGCCTGTAGTCCCAGCTACTGAGGAGGCTGAGGCAAGAGAATCGCTTGAGACCAAGAGTTAGAGGTTGCTGTGAGCTATGATGCTAGCGCATTCTACCAGGAGTGACAAAGTGAGACTATGTCTCAAAAAAAGAAAAAGAAAAAAGAAAGCAATTCAGTCACAAAATGGGCAAAAGTTGTAACAGATACCTCAATGAAGATATATAGATGGCAAATAAACATATGAAAAGATCAATGTCATTTGTCATTAGAGAAATTAATTTAATTAGAAATTAAAATAAGATACCATTATACACCTATTAGAATGGCAGAAATTCAAAACACTGACACCATCAAATGCTGATGAGGATGTGAAGCAACAAGAACTCTTATTCCTAGCTGATGGGAATGCAAAATAATACAGCCATTTTGTAAGACAGGTTGGCAATTTTTTACCAAGCTAAACATAGGCTCACCATATGATCGAGCAATTGTACACCTAGGTATTATCCAATGAGTTAAAAGCTTATGTCTACATAAAAACATGCACATGTGAAAGTTTTAAGGTAAAATTAGATTAGCAGACTTATTAAAAGCTTTTTTATTTTAAACACAACTTTTAGGGAAAAAGCCTTTGCACGAGGGTATCCACCTAACTCTAGTATATGTGATAGCTATTTCCTTCCTGGGTCAGAGAGCATTTATTTTTTCTCTTTAGTTGTATGGAAATATTGAAGCTAAGGGTGTCCTTAACATCACGTAACAGGAGACAACTTTTCACTTGAATTCAATGTGGCATATTTTAAAGCCTTAATATTTAAAGTAATAATATTGACAACTTCCAAGGTTTCTTTTCATTCTCTCTACTTTGATTTCCCCTCTGCATTTCCAACACCTCCTTCAACCTCAAGCATCTTTTTGTCTCACCTCCTGAACTTTAAGGTTCATTTTACGTTTTGTGGTCTTCAGTTCCTCTTCAATAATGGCTGCATTCTTCTAAAAGTAGAAGGAGAAAAGGTTCTAAATAATCTGAAATGACAGGAAGAAATTGTCTATAGGTATATTAGTCCAAATTTAGGCTTTTTTCTGGCAATTATAAATGTTATTTTTAACATGGTTGTAAATTCTCCTTATTATAAATTTGAATTATGAGTTATTTAAAGAAAGTTATTTTATTACTTTGATTCATGATTTCTGTCATATGTTCTTATATATCATAAATAATATTAAATCATACCCACCTTTATATAAAATTCAATAATCAAAAGACAATATGGTAATTAATAGACATTTTTCCTATAAGGCGTAGTTCCTTTTTCTTTTTAAGAATTCTGTTTCTTCCAGCTTAAAATATTATTCATGCTTAGTAACTGAGAATGAAAAACACAGCTTTCACTACTTACTCTCATTTTTAGTATTATTAATGGCTCATAATATTAGATGAAAACCTCAAAGTCATCTTTGCCTTCTTTCCCACCCTTATCCAGTACCATATTCTAGCACAGGGGTCCTCAAACTTTTTAAACAGGGGACCAGTTCACTGTCCCTCACACCATTGGAGGGCCGGACTGAGGGCCCCAGGACGAGTCAGCTGCTAAGAAGGACAGACAGGGTGGCAAAAACACCTGGCGGACCAGATAAATGTCCTAGGCGGGCTGCATGTGGCCCACAGGCCGTAGTTAGAGGACGCCTGTTCTAGCATATCTTTGTTCATAGAATATCCCTCTTTCCTTTCAGAATGCTACAACCTCCTTAGATCAGACCTAATTAGGTTTATGCCGCAAATAAGGCAATAGGCTCCTATTTGGTTTCCCTGTTTCCAATCTCTTCTCCTTAAAATTAGTACTCTATTATTACTACTAAGTCATTTTTAGTTTTCATTATGTCATTTCCATATCAAAAGTCTTCATCACTCCCCATAACATTAAGGCCAACTACTATTCTTGATTTTGAGATGCTTTACAATGTGATCCCTAGCTAACATCCAACTTATTTCCCACAAACGAATTCTCACTCCTGATTAGTTTACACATAACTGCACCCAGCAGAAAGATCTAGGTTCAAACCTGGGTTACAGGAAGAAGACAGGCATATGTGTTCTTGGACAAGTCACTTCTCCCAGGGCCCCAGTACTCTCATTGTAAAAATGAGGATAATATCCTACTTCACAAGATTTTGCAAAGGTTAAACAAAACAACATGTTAAACATCTATTATACAACCTAACCCATGAGGAGAAAACAGTATTGTTAGTTTCTTTTCCTAGTAATCCTTATTCCCTCCATGTGTTCCTTGAAATGTCCTTGCCCCTCCACTTTGCTTTCTAAAGGTTCTGAAGCCTACCTAATCTATCTAGATGGGGCATCCTTCCTTCTCAAACATTGAACACAAAGCCCTTACTCTACAATATTCACTTTTTGTCCTATACTGTCCTATAACATTTCCTATACTCTTATTTTTTCCCTATATGTTGTGCCCCATTCTCAGCTAGGATATGTAGTAGAAGCTCTTGTACAGCACAGACTCTATCTCACACCTTTGTACCGCCACCATCATCTGTACAAGGTAAGGGTTCTATAAACAATCAATCATTGACAGCACATAGTGGTTAGGTTATTAATGAAGATAAACATCAAATGCCAAGAATCCTGAGATCAACATCAGTTACTTTTACAAAGTCATTTTTATGGGTCTGTTAACTAATTCAGCTAACACATAACAGTGACTCTGTACTTGACAACTCTGGACTCAAACCTTTGTTTCTGAGGCAATCTCCAGAGTGGCAGTCAATCTTTGCACTTCATCTTGTGCCTTGTCTTCTTCCTCTTTTACATTTTTCAGTTGCTGGCGCAAATTCTTAACTTCAAGATGCAACAGCTTCAGGTCCTTGGAATGCTCTTCCTGGATTGTATTCAATCGATCCTTCAGAAAAGCTACCAGACAGCACAGGAGAGGCATCAAGCAACAGAAAAGTCAGTAAAGGAAAAGAATAAAAAACTCATCAAGCACCTACACCAGAACAAATTTCTGATGATTCTCTTTTCTCTATACCTGTTTTCTGTGGATTCAAATCCTTTTCAGTTTGCAGGCGAAAGATGTTCATCTTCAAGGACTGGATGAGGCTTTCCAGACGGCACATTCGATTCACCAGAAATTCACAGTTCTTCCATAAAACATTTGTTTTTCCTGAACAAGTTACTTCACTCTGGACAGGACTAATGACTTTCTGGCTTGTAGTGTCTTCTAAAGAGTTTAGATCTCCCAATTGACCTCTAGACAAAGACCCCAATACAACAGTATCATGCAACGCAATGCAATTTGCACAATGTAACCCAACTACTGAGTCAATTTATCTCTAATAAAGAGTAATAATTAGAGTGTGATGTCAGCAACATGGCAGAACAGGAGACTCCTGATGCTCCCTCTACCTGTGGACACACTGACTTATAAACTACACAGGAAGAGTGAGTTCTAGTGATCCACTGCAAGTTTGTGAGGTGAGGGATATATTAGCTAGCCTGGTGCAATCATTCTACGGTGTATACACATATATCATATTGTACTATATAATATATATAATTATTATTTGTCAATTAAAAATAAAAGGAAATAATAATAATGAGATTCCTTAGTTAATAAGCATTTGTTAGATCCTCCAAATTTAGGCTTAGAGAACACTATTAGGTAAAGAGGATGAGACCAATGTAGGATATATGATCACTCATTTCTTAATAGCTGTTTATTTTAATCTCAATTTTTCATAAACATTTTTATGTGTATAAAATATGTTAAATGCTGCTTCTATGTAGTGAACTAAGAATTAAAGTTAGCATGAAGACAATATATCCACATGTTTTTAGAAAATTTTTTAGAAAGTCATAATATACATTCCTATCATGGTACCAGCATACTCAACATCTTTACCAAATTTAATATTAACTGTTAAAGAGTTATTTATTTATAATACCAATGATAATAATTTTATGTCTTGGTGAGAGACACTCAGGAAATATTATATATGTAATTTTTTAAATAACACCAATAAATATGATATTGGCTGCTTAGGCTCCCAGATTCCTCAGGTCATAGATAATTCAATTTTTGATGCCAACTTCTTTAGCAGCACTAGGAAAAACACATAGTTTTTTTTTGGAGTACCTCATTCTAAATTATAAAATTTTTCAAGGCTTCAAATCTCTTTTAATTTATAATAAATGCAGAAGAAAATGAAGACCAAATTAATGTTATGAAGCAACATTTTAGATTTTCACCTTTATATCAAAGTCTAGCTTTGATTTAAAAATAAGAACCAATAATTTTTTTAAATTGCATAAAAACTACCTTTGTTTTTAATCAAATGTTGCGGGTGAACAGAACATCAGCTTTGTACACATAATTAACACATATTAAATATCTGTATAGGAGAATATGGATAATAGCTCTATCACAGAATTCTGTATCTTGCAAATATTTTCTAATGTTCAGATGGAAACTGTTATTTTTCAATTCTTTTGCAAGTATCTATCTCATCAGCCAAACTACTATTTTCTCTATTAATAAGCAGTGAAGCAAAATTCTTTAATCTACAGAGATTTAGTTCATTTTTCTTTGTTACCTTTCTTCACCAAAGTCCAACATTATTAGGTCATTCCTCAGGGAACTGGTCTGTTCCTCAACTATTCTCATCCTTTGCTGGAGTATTGTGAATGTTTCAGAAGCTGTGGCACTGATATGGGTTGGAGAAAGGATTGGTCTAGACATGGTAGTTTCTACATCCACCTAAGAATAAAGTCACAATATTAGTGTGGCAGATTCTGTTATAGTTCAAAATAGTCACTGCTTCTTTCTGTGGGAGGATTATGCATCACTGTTCTGTTGAACTCAGGAATGACCATGTGTCCTGCATTGGTCAATCAAATGTTGGTAGAAGCTATAAGAGCCAGCTTATTATTCATCATCTTTGTCTTGTCACCTCTCTATGAGATAAGCAACATCCCTGATAGGGCCTGCTCCATGTGCCAGGGTTCCCAATGAACAGATCCACAAATGCATCCATGACGACATATAGCATGAGTGACCAACAAATCCTTGTTGTTGTAAACTACTGGGATTGTATGTTATTGCTTATATAGAATCTAGTTTATCCTATTTGCTATTATTAATTACACATTATGACCTATGATCTGGTTGAGGGAGTTATTATCTCCTTTGTTATCAACCATTTTCATCATGATATTACTTATCATCTAACCTTCTTGAAAAAAGTTCTATACTTGGACCTTTGAACAGCTGTCATAAATGATTTGCCAACTATGTAATCTACATTGAAGCAGCAATTTTCAAAATAATTTGTAACTAACTTCATAGCAAGAGCAAAGGCTTTTTCTGCAGCTATTGTCATCAAATTTCCACAGACTCTTCCCCAAAACCCCAATAAACAGGAATAGTAAAATTTTTATGTCAGGGCATTAGTGAAAGCAGAAATAGCTTTTATGTCATTCCAACAGTCCCAATACGTAAATAATTCACATCTAACGACAAGGTTGTTGATGGAAACTTTAATTTAATTAACATCAGAAGCCAAGCATATACTACTAATATAAATATACCAAAAGTCTACCTTTGGAGGAATAAAAGGAACATCCTATACATACATTTCTAAACTAACCACACAACTATCTCTAAATCTCAACTATATCTAGGAAAAGTGTTCCTAAGGGAATGTGTTCTCAGAAGTTCATCTTGGGATATCAGATTACCTCTTGCTGCCCACTTGCTATGTAATATGGTTTATCCCTTCTCCTCACCTCCCAGGCAGTGAAAATGGGGACCAGGTCACCTCAGGTCTAAATCACTGAAAGTGGTTCCCAAGACCAAAATTCATAAAGTGGGAGGACTGATGGCAAGACTTAAGGGGTAAGAAACATAGTGAGTAGGTAGCTGTGGAAAGGCTAAGCTTTCTGCTTTACCCATTGGGCACATTTCTTCATTATGAAAGAGCTCTCCAATCACCTTCTGCCCTCTTCCACAGGTCCCAGAAAATGGCCTATTTTTCTCTCTTTTAACTATTCATGCTCCTCTGTACGTGTTTCTCACACAGCTTTTTGCATTCTTCAAGAGATCTGCTGCTAATGATCAGCATAAGGCCACAGGGTAAAGCAGCCCCCTTCCATTAATTCCCTTTCATGTTTTCAATTTGTTGCTAACAGGAAAGACAAAAATTCATATACAAATTAATGAAGATTTGAAATAAGGTTCATCTATATTTCTGAAAAATAGACTGATGTTTTCATGAGCCTGAGACTCCTCGTCATGTTACCACATGAGCCAGGATGGAATCCCTTGGGTAACAGAAGGAAGACCCTCTGACTAAGCCCCTAGAGACAGTTTTGGTGCCATAAAGCAGAGCTAGAATTGAGGGAGGCACCTAATAGTGTCAGGTGGGCAAAAATGAAGGGGTAACAGTGGAAAAATGACACATGGGTTTATCCTCCATTCCATTTTCTGTCACCTATCCAGCTACTGCTGACCTAGAAATAAATCAAGACTAAGGGTGGGGAGAAAAAGTAGAGAAAGGGTGGTTAATGGGGCTTGCACAGACACAATTCACTCCTTTGTCTTCTTTCCCAAAGTAGAAAAGTTCAAGTTCCTAACCTCCTCTGCTGCTGACACACCAACATGATACATCATGGCCAATGAGACTTTAGACAGAAGTTTGCAAAGAGGCTTCTGGGCAGACTTTCGTTTTTCCGATAAAAAGGACAGAATTGAGGACACCTGTCCTTTTCCTTCCCTCTTATGATGCCCACTGCCGTGAGAACTCTCTTTTTGTCAGCTATGCGGTGCCTCACTCTTAAATATCCCCTGTGTCTGAGAAACACAAGGAAAAGGCAGAAAAGCTCAGGTTAATCTGACATTTTACTCAGTTCAGGTGAGAACAATAAACTTTTATTTGTTTTTTGTTTTGGTCTCTTTCTTCTAATACACAGTAGCACCAGGCAAGTATTCCTATTGGTGGAAAAACAAGGAGGAGGAAGAAGTAAAGGAAATGACAAGCAAAGCTAGAAAGGAGAGAGGACAATTTCTCTGGCAACTCCCGAGGCCCAGGTAGCTGGTTATAATATAAAAGACTGTCTGTATTATTAGTTTACATCAGAAGTCAAGCATATACTACTAATACAAATATATCAAAAGTCTACCTTTGGAGGAATAAAAGGAAATGGGAAACTTTCCTCCACATACTTTGAATAGGATGCAGATTCTCACCTAAGTTTTTTTTCATGTAATTGTTGAAATGCCTAGTTATGATTTCCCTAAGATATCCATAATCTATATAAAATACTTATATTTATACCCACTTTACTATACATTCAACCATAAAAACAAAATGAAAACAATTCAAATTAAATTGCTTCATTTCCTTCAAAAAGAACATTGGGGTAGAAATTTGATTTGCATCAGCACCCAGTCCCACCTGCTCTAGCTGGAGCTTCTCAGGCTTCCAGAGAGAAGATACTCTAAAACAAAAAGGAGGAACTAACTTGACCCCCAACCTCTGAGGAGGAAGCTTGTAGAAAATTCACCCTAAGGAAGGGAGGATTGAGATGACCGGGTCACTGATAGTAGGCAGGGGACAAAGGTTTTATGTGAAATGCATGGTACTATCCTTGAAATATCCTCTTAGTCAGTGAGAACCCTATTGAGGTCATCAAAGTAACTGCTGACTCAAAAATTAAACAAGCCAATTCTAGCATTGGGGATTTATTAAAAACAAGTCTCAGGGTTACTTGGAAACTCTTCATCCCAAGAACCACTCCCCACCCCTGCCCCACTCACCTCACCTCCACCATGGGAAAACAAAAACCAAACAATGTCAAGGTCAGTAGAGTCTTTAGCAGCAAGGGAGGGGGCAGTGAAGTTTGAATAGCAAGAGGAGGACAGCCTTAATAGCTACCAGGGAGAGTCCCTGAGTATCTGAGAGGCTGTTAAAGCAAGAGGGGACAGGAAAGACTTAAAATCCAGTGAATGAATATGCTGAGTTGGGGTTTAACGTCAGAGAGAGAGATTCTAATTTTTACTGCAGTTACTCACATCCCTGCCAGTCCTCACCCATCTGGTAGGCCCAAAGCAGGGGCAGCAGAAATGCCATGCCCCCTCCCCACACAATCCATTGGCCACTTGGCAGATCCTCCTAAGTCATAGATGTTTTGCTCATAGTCTAAGTACAGTCTTACAAGAAAAGACACTACTTCTAATTGCTAATATTCTAGCAAACAGGCAATAGATTTTACATCTCTAAGCTCTGGGGGTTTTTTTTGTTTGTTTGTTTGTTTGTTTTTCTGAAATGTTATCTTGAACTTAAGTCCTGATGTCTTATGGTAAAAAATAATGCAAATACTAAGATATAAACTTTTATTTCTAAAAAAGTTCATCTGCAACTAATTTCCCTAAGTATATCATTATCAGACTAACACAATTCTGTCTCAACATTTAGGGAGAGTCTTCCAAAGAACTTCTAGACAGGTAACCTAATCATGGAAAGGACAGCATGGAAAAAAAACAGCGTCATAAGCAATACGCCAGTTGACTTTTAAAAGAGAATACTTGCTTCTGCGGACAGAGGCTCCATTCCTACAACTGGCAATAGATGTACACTTGGCAAAAGCATATACAACTACATGCTATTGGTCCCAAAATAACATGCCAGGGACTTAATGTTGTTTATCACAACCACTGAAAACGGTAACACTCTCTTCATTCACTTACACAACTAACAAGTATTGCCTGAATGTTTACCATGAGCCAGATATTGTTATAGGCAGTGAGTACAGCATTGAGCAAAAACAGACAAAATTCCCTGTGTTCACGTAATTTACTATATTCCAGTTAAAGAAGATAGATAGTAAGCAAAATACAGTGGTTCTTCATTGGTTATAAGTGCAGTGGAGAAAAATAGCAACATGGGATGGAGGCTGCAGTTCAGGTTTTCACTTTAAACAGAGTGTTCCAAAAATGCCTCACAGATACTTAAGCAAAGACTCTGAAGGAGGTCAGCAGGAGGCTATGTGAATATGGGATAGTGAGATCCAGAAAGTGTGAACAAAGGTCCTAAGCCTTAGGTCTTATGGTTCCACAAACAGTAAGGTTGGTTTGGCTGGAGAGGAATGAGTAGAAGAGAATGGTGTGAGATAAGGACAGAGGGTAATAATGGAACATGATCACATACGACCTTGAAGCCCGCTGTAAAGGCCTTTACTTTTAGTGACTCAGAGCCACCGGACAAGTTACCCCTAAAAAGCATTGTAATTCACATTCTAACTAGATCTTCTAGCTGCCCTCAAATGGTAGAAGGGCAAGGGCAGAAGTAGTAGAAAGACTATTTGGATGCTGCTACATTACAGGCAAGAGATGCTATAGCTAGCACCAGGATGGTAACAGTGGAATAGTAAAAAGTGTTTAAAATCCAGATGTGTTTTAGATAAGTCTTGCTGATGGATTAGACATGACAGGAAAGCAGCAGCTGAGATTACTCCAAGGTTTTTGGCCTGACCTATGGGGAAGGATGGTGTTATCAATGAGACAATGGAAGCCTATTGAGGAAGTATCAGTTTGAAGAGGAAGATTTAGAGTTGTTTTGGAAATGTTAAATTTAAAACAAGAAAGATATCCATAAATGACTAATTTTGTAGATCCAGAGTTCAATGAAGAGGTGTGAACAAGAAATATAAATTCTGAAGTGGTCAATATATACAAGGCTTGTAAAGCCAAGGAACTGGATAACAGAGAACAGAAAGGATTAAAAGACCTAGTCCTGGGCATGCCAAGATTAACAAATCAGCCATATGTGTGTAGGGGGTGTTCAAGACAGATTAATGGGAACTTCTCCAAAGCAGAGCCAGATTATTAATCCTTTTTCTATTTTCAGAGCCTAGCACTATGCCTAGGACGTCTGGGTAGCAAATAAACAGGAAGATATTTCAATAAAAATTTAACGAAAGTCTATTCTTTTCCAGCACAAGCGCCAGGTAATGGGAAAACAACAATGAACAAATGTAAATTCCTGACGCCTATATTCTAGTAAGGGTAACTGGTAAGAATAATCAAACATTAACGCTGAAATGGCCTTCCCACGAATTCCAACCTAACACAATAAAAAAAGGTGGTATTGGGGCTTATCTGGAAACCTCGGTGACTAGCCTCCCTCAGCTGGATTCAGGCCAAAGCAAACTTCGCTCCTAAACGGGTTTCACCGGCATTCTATGCGGAAGCGCCGTAAGTTAGGTCTGAGCCTGGAGTTACTCAGGGAGCGGCTGAGGTGGCCTTATCTGACCTGCCGAGTCCCCCACTGTGGGTTCCGCGCCTCTGACTCCCACTCACCCGCTCAGGGCCCAGCAGCCTCACGCCACCGTCCATCTGTCACTCCGCGGCTCTCTCTGGCTGCAGGCGAGCCGGTTTCCCGGGAGCTAAGACAGCACTTTAAAACAACCCGCTCCCCGGCGCGTTATCTCCTGTACGCAGGCGCAGCCGAGGCAGGGCATGCCGGGAATTGCAGTTTTCCAGGCCCAGGAGGGCCCTCCGCCCCGGGCGGGCCCCAGGCCGGAATCCGGCCGCGCGCGGGGAACGCGCAGCCCCGTGACCCGGATGACGACAAGCTCCATTGTGCTCGTGAGCGGGGCACGCCGGGATAGTAGTTTCAGTCCGCTCGGCGCCAGGGGGTCCCGTTTAGGCCGCTTGACGGCTAATTGTCTCCGCTTGGTGAACCTGGCGGCGTTCGGCAGGCACGTACCTTAGAGTAGGCGAAAAGTCCAAGATTAGAAAATGTGTTTAGTTGAAGGAAGACTAAAGCGTCAAGTAATTTCCGAACGATTGGAAAATAACAGATTTTGTTAACGAGCGTAAAAAAAAAATGATAAAAATTTCGAACTCATTCTTCTCTTTAAAGGAAAAAACCAAGTCTCCCTTCATCCCTATGATGGCCAGAGAGTAAAACATATAGATCTCTTGGTTTTTTGGCTCTTCAGCATATTTTTTTTTCTTTCCTTGTCGGCAAGTAAGTGAATGGATATTTCTAAACCTGAGTGTAAGAAGCTGAGAAAGATCATTAAACATAAAAGAACAGCCGTTTCTGAGTTATTTTGCTTTCAGAATACGTATTAGCTGTTAACGAAAGGTCTTCTACACGGCTTTGAGTTTCAGTAACTGGACAGAACACCTGTCAGCACTGCCAGGGCAATTAATGCCTTTGTCTAGTCTCCCTGAAGGCACAGCTGAGAATCACTTCAGCTCTCTAATAAATGCAACCAGATCGTAGATGAGTCCTCATTTACTTACCAAGTGTCTGACTGAATTGATCGGGCTATTCTGATTCATCTGCTAGCAGAAGCAACGTGAGATGAAGAGAATGTCCATCAAACCACAGCTGTAAGGCATAATCATCAAACAGTGAGCCTATTTGGTGAGAAAGAATTGAGCACTGCATACATTATTCAGATGAAGGGACCCAATAAAGCATTTAATATGGAAAGTGGGAATGGATTTTAAACCATCAGTGTAAAGAGCCATTTACTTTCAGTAAGTACATTTTCTCTTGCAATGACCTCTGATTTTTCTGTGGAATTAAGAGATGAGAGATACTTGTATGCCCTCCACAGACAATGCATATGCTTTGATGTAATGAAAGTTTCTTTTCCTTAAATCTTCATATTAAGCACCAGTCAGGGAGCCACGTTGATTAAATTTACTGTTTTTCTTTTTTTTCCCTGTATCCACCATCTGGATAAAAACAAAACAGAACAAAAAAAAAAAAACCTCGAGTCAAGCATTACAAAGTTAGAGAAAAGAAGCTGAACTCTTCAACAAACTAATTCGTCAGGAAACAGTCTCTGGATACCTGAGAATTTATTATAGTCAAAGTCTAATTTATCCTTTTAAGTGCCTAAACATAATTATTTTTAATTCTCCTCTTGACTTTTTTTTTCTTTTGTTGGCTGGGGTTCAAACCCATCACCCCTGGTATATAGGACCAGCGCCCTACTCCTTGAGCCACAGGCGCTGCCCGAATTTTTAATTCATTTATTTATTTTTTGGGGGGGACAGAGTCTCACTATCTCCCCCTCAGTAGAGTGGTCACAGTTCACACCAACCTCAAACTCTTGGGCTTAAGTGATTCTCTTGCCTCAGCCTCCCAAATAGCTGGGACTACAGGTGCCCACCACAAAGCCCTGCTATTTTTTGGTGTTGTTGCAATTTTTGGCCCGGGTCAGGTTTGAACCTGCCACCTCAGGTATATGGGGCAAGCGCCCTACTCCACAGGAGCTGCAAAACGCCCTGCTCTTTTTTGTTGCAGTTGTCATCATTGTTTGGCTAGCTCAGGCTGGATTTGAACTCTATGAGCTCCGAGCCCTCTTTCCTCTTGATTTTCAATTGATAAATAGTTTTCAAACACGTTGACCACATTCATTAAAACTAGGGTGAACAGATGTCCTGCTTTTGAACAATTTGTCCCGCCTCCCTCGGCGTTTTAAAAAAGTCCCAATTTTTGGAAAGAATGCACGAACGGGCGGGAGAACAGGAAGGGAATTTCCTTGGGTTTTCAGCTTCCATGTGGCTATTTCGCCAGAATATGAGTTTTATATTATTTTGTTAATTTTATAATATTAAACTGTAATAATAACAAATAATTATTGAGCAGTGATTATCGAGAACTGCTTATCAAAGTTTGCATTGTTGTCAGGCCCTGCCCTGCCCTGTCCCCTGCCCCGCCCCCACCCCAGCCAAGTTGTCCCGCTTTACAAATGTTAAAATCTGGTCACCCTAATTAAAACAAGGTCATGTCATTCATGGAAATTCCATTAGGAATACATGCTTTCTCACTACCGTACTACAATAACCTCCTAACTGGTTTTCCTATTATCCTTTCTAATGCATCTTTTACATAGCTACTATGTTTTTAAAAAGTAAAAGACTTTACCTACCAGCCTCTTCTGAACCTAGCCCTCCAGTAAAATCCTGAACTCAAGCCTTACTAGAACGTTGTATGTCTTCATACTCGCGGGCACTTCATTCTGGCAGGCATGCGCTTTCTCTTATCTGATTTCCACAACAGAAATTTAGACGCTTCCATGAAGCCAACTCCATTCCTTCAAAAAAAAACTTTATTGTTGTATCTTATCTCCTCGTAATTAGGCTATAAATTACTTGAAAACAGAAATGTTGTTCTTTTTATTGTCAAAATCAAGCACGTGTATAATGCCTGGCACACATAGCAGGGCTTGGCAAAGTTTTGTTACATGAGTAAATTAAGTAAAACTTAAATGCTTAGAGACCGTGTTTCACTCTCTTGACTATACAGTATATTCTATTTGTAGACCAGGAAAAGGTATCTGCTTTTTTTCAGAGCTACCAATGTTTGACATTATAGTTACAAGAGGCCGCAAAGTTACCTACAACAACTTCCCCTTTGAAGATGGAAATGTGTTCTGTGGACAAACACATGCAATTAGGGGTTGGGAACCTGTGGCCTTAGGAAACTTGTGACTTTCTTGGTCCTTACATGCAGCTTTTCTTCTCTGCTTAGGTGCTTAAAAAGTAAGGATCCTAAAATCAGAAGACCACAGGTTCCCCACCAGGAGACTGCACCAACAAGATTTTGTGGCCAGGTGGATTTTCACCTTACTCAAATGTATGAACAAAGTGAAGGTTATGGATATGTTACTGCAGGTATATTTTACATTTCCTAAAATTAAAATACTCTTTCGGCCTCAATAGAGTGACACATAATTAGCAAAATGAAGAAATAGGAATGATGTATTAAATTGGCTAGCACAGATAAGATGGCAGATATTTCTGAAATTTTTTTCTTTCTTTTAACAGATTTTTGGGTAGATATAGGTTTTATTTCTTTGGGTGAGTACACAGGAGTGGTAAGAATGGACAACTTTTCCTTGTTCTTGATCTCACAGGAAATTATTCAGTCTTTCACCATTAAACATGATGCTAGTTGTATGTTTTTGGTAGATGCTCTCAATTGGATTAAGGATATCCCTTTCTATGTCTAGAAGTTTTGTTTGTTTTTATCATGAACAGAAGCTGAAATTTTTTTGTTGCAATTATATATATTGTACATATGTAATAAATTATATATACTGTACATTATATATACTGTAAATTATATATACTGTACATATATAATATATGTAATAAAAATCTGTATTAGTTTCCTGGGGCCAGTAAGAAAGCACTGCAAACCGGATGGCTTAAACAGCAGAAATTAACTGCTCATAGCTCTGGAGGCTAGAAGTCTAAGATTAAAGTATTGATAGGATCATGCTCACTCTGAAAGTACTAGGGAGAGATCTGTTCCAGGCTTTTCTCCCAGCTTCTGCAAGTTCCCTTGGCTTGAGGCAGTGTAACTCCAAACTTTGCATAGTATTTTCCCCATGTTTCTCTGAAATTTTCTGGTTGAATAATAACAGTAACAGTGTCTATCATCTATTGAGTCTAACATCAATAGAATTGGGTGTTTTATGCTTCCTCTATATTTCATCTTAGGTGATCCTCAATAAAACCTTAAGATATAGTTATATTCCCATTTACTGATGAGGTAACTGAGATTTGAGGAACTTAAGTAACTTGCTTAGGGCCATACAGCCAATAAGTGGCAGAATAGTTATTTGGAATTGAGTGTCGCTGCCTTCACAGCCTATGGCTTTTGGTTAGTTTCTATGTCCTCCTGTTCTCTTTTCTGACAACAGTGGGACAAGACAGAATTTTCAACTTCTACAAAATGAGAAATATATGAATTAACTCCATACAATGGAACAGCTTTTGTTTATAAAAGAAAATAAGGAAATGTAGGTGGTCGGTTGTATGTGGGTGTTTACTGTGACATTCTTACAGGTTTTCTATATGTCTAGAACTATTTTCAAAATAAATTGGAAATGAAAATAAGAATCTCTATGTGCTTATGGAAAAATTCTACAGGATATAGTTTTAAGTCGAACAAGAAAGGTATTGTGTAATAACAGGGGGATAAGAATTTTGTATTTAGATAAATAAGTAGTGGGAGGTTATGCAAGAAACCAATTGAAAGTAATTACCTTTTGTTACCTGTGTAGGTCATGTGACCATATAATTTTGTATCTAAGATAATTTTTACAAACTTTTTATGAGATAATTTTAGATTTACGGAAGAGTTGCAAAACCAGCACAGAGTTCTTATATGTGTATCCCCAGCTTCCACTGATGTTAACATCTTATATAATCACAGTAGAATTATCAAAGCTAAGAAATTAATACTAATACAAAGTAATTAACTAAACAAGACTTTGGGATTTCAGTTTATCCACCAATGTCCTTTTTCTGTTCTGAGATACAATCCAGGATCCTACATTGGATTTATTTGTCTCATCTCTTTCTTCGATTCTTTGTCTTTTATAACATTGGGATTTTTGAAGAGGAATGGTCAGTTATTTTGTAAGATATAACGTGGGTTTGTCATGATTTGTTATGATTATGTTGAGGTTTGCATTTGGGGAAGAATACTGCAGAATTGATGTTTTATCCTAGTGCACAATGTATCATGTACCGTGTTTTAACACTGTTTAAGTTAACATGGATCATGTAAGGTGGTGTCAACTAAGTTTCTCCAATATAATGTTACTATTTTTCTTTCTATAACTAATAAAATATTTGGGGAGAGATACTTTGAGGCTATGCAAATATCATGCTTCTTCTTGAACTTTCACCCTTTCATTTTAGCTGATGCATCTTGCCAGCAGCAGTTATTATCATGGTATTCTAATGGTGATTTTCTATTTTCTTCATTTTGTCAGGAAAGTGTGGGGGAAGCACTTAGTGTTTCATGCCTCAGATTTAAATCTTTTATCCATTTTAAATCAATTTTTTTTTTTGAGACAGAGTCTCACTCACTATGTTGCCCTCGTAGCTCAAAGCAACCTCAAAGTTTTGGGCTCAAGTTATTCTCTTGCCTCAGCCTTCCAAGTAGCTTGGGATATAGGCACCTGCCACAATGCCTGGTTATCTTTTTGTTGTTGTTGTTGTTATTATTGTTTGACAGGCCTGGGCCAGGATTGAACCTGCCAGCCCCGGTATATATGGCTGGCACCGAGCCATGAATTAATTTTTGTAAGTGGAGAGAGATGTGAGTCCAGTCTCAGTCTTTTACATGTGGTTATCCAGTTGTCCCCAAAGCATTTATTGAATAGAGATTCTTTTCACCATTGTATGTTCTTGTTTGGTTTATGAAAGATCAGGTGACTGTAAAAGGTTAGTTTCATCTCATGGTTTTCTATTTAGTTCCAAATGTCTATGTGTCTATTTTTGTGCCAGTGCCATGCTGATTTGACCACGATGGCCTTATAGTATAGATGAAGATCTGATAGGGTGATACCCTGGCTTTGTTTTCATTACTAAGAATTGCCTTGGCTATATGGGGTTCTTCTGATTCCATACAAAATGAAGAATTATTTTTTTTCAAATCATGAAATTATGATGATGGCATTTTAATGGGGATTGCATTTAATCTGTAGATTGCTTTGGGTATTATAGACATTTTAGCCATGTTGATTCTTCCCAGCCATAAGCATGGTATGGTCTTCCATGTGTTAATATGTTCTGCTATTTACTTTCTTAGGGTTTTGTAGTTTTCTTTGTAGAAGTCCTTCACCTCTTTTGTTAGGTATATACCTAGATATTTCTTTTTTATTGAAACTACTGTGAAAGGAATTGTGTCCATGATTAGCTTCTCATCTTGGCTGTTACTGGCATATACAAAGGCTACTGATTTATGCACATTTATTTTATATCCTAAGTCATTGCTGTATTTTTTGATTACTTCCAGGAGTCTTGTGGTTGAGTCTTTGGGGTTCTCTAAAAATATAAGATCATATCATTGGCAAAGAGTGAGAGTTTGACCTCCTTTGCTCCCATTTGGATGCCCTGTGTTACCTTCTCTTGCCTGATGGCTTTGGCTAGAACTTCTAGCACTATGTTGAATACTAGTGGCAATAGATGACAATGTCTTGATCCAGTTCTAAGTGGAAAAGCTTTCATTTTGACTCCATTAAGTAAGATATTAGCTATGAGTTTATTGTAGATGGCTTTGATAAGATTAAGAAATGTGCCAGCAATGCCTATATTCTTAAGTGTTCTAATTAGAAAAGGACACTGAATTTTATAGAATGCTTTTTCTGCATCTATTGAGAGGATCATATGGTCTTTGTTTTTGCTTCTGTTGATATGGTGAGTTATGCTTATGGACTTGTGTAGTAATTAACCCAGCCTTGCATCCCTGGGATGAAACCTACTTGATCATGATGAATGCTTTTTTTAATGTGTAGCTGCAACCTACTGGCTAGGATTTCATTGAGAATTTTTGCATCTATATTCATTAGTGAAATTGGTCTGAAATTCTTCTTTTTAGTTGGGTCTTTTCCTGGTTTTGGTATCAGGGTGATGTTTGCTTCATAGAACATGTTGGGGGAAGAGTCCTTCCTTCTTGATTTTTTTGGAATAATTTCTGCAGTATGGGTATAAGCTCTTGAAGGTTTGCTAGAATTCTGGTATGAAGCCTCTGGACCTAGGGTATTTTTTGTTGGGAGATTTCTTTTGTTTCTTCATTCTCAGTTCTTGAAATTGGTCTGTTTAAGAGATCTATTTCTTCTTGATGAAGAAGAGAGGGTGTGATAGCAGGTATTGATCCATTTCCTCCACATTGTCAAATATCTGGACATAGGATTTCTTATAGTATTCAGAGATGATCCCTTGTATCTGTGTGATATCTGTTGTTATTTCCCCTTTATCATTTTCTGATTGAGGTTTGAGGTTATTAGAGATTTTACTTTTCTATTTCTAGTTAATCCAGTCAAAGACATCAATTTTATTTATTTTTCAAAAAATACATTTTTGTTTCATTAAATTTCTGCATGATGTTTTTGTTTTAAATTTCATTAATTTCTGATTTAATTTGGTTACTTCTTTTCTTCTGTTGGGTTTGGGATTAGATTGTTCTTCTTTTTCCAATTCCATAAGATGGTTCATGAGTTTGTTTATGCGTACTCTTTCTGTTTTTTGAATGTAGGCATCTAATACGATACATTTCCCTCTTAGGATTGCTTTTGCTGGATACCACAGGTTTTAGTAACTTGTGACTTCATTATTGTTATGTTTGAGGAATTTAATGACTTCCTCTTTTATCTATTCCTGAATCCGATTATCATTCAGCATAAGGTTGTTTCCAAATCTTTGTGTGGTGATGAAGGTTTATTTTGCAATGAAGATTTTTACTGGTGTTGAGTTCTACCTTTATTGTCTTGGGGTCTGAGAAGATACAAGGTATAATTTCTACTCCTAATTTTGCTGAGGTTTGATTTGTATCCTAGGATGTGATCTATTTTGGAGTACATACCATGGGCTGATGAGAAAAATGTATATTCTTTAGCTTTGGGATGGCGTGTTCTGTAAAAATCTATTAATCCCATTTGTTCTAGGGTCACATTTAAGTCCTTTGTATCTCTGTTTAGTTTCTGTTTAGAGGATCTGTCTAATTCTGTCAAAAGGGTGTTAAAGTCCCTAGATATTATGGTATATCATTTTTCTCAGACCCATCAAGGTCTGTTTTATAAATCTGAGAGCATTTAAGTTGTGCGTATAAATATTTAAAATTGAAATGTCTTCTTATTGTATTGTTCCTTTGCCAGTGTAAAGTGTCCATCTTTGTCTTTAGTAACTTTAGTTGCTTTAAATCCACTTGCATCTGAAAATAAGATTGCAACCTTTCTTCTGATTTCCACTTCCTTGAAATACTGTTTTCCTTCCTGTATCCCTGAGTCTTGATTTGGCCTCAAAGGCTAGGTGTGTTTCCTAGAGATAGCATATGGATAGCTTGTGCTTTTTTTTTTAGACAGAGCCTCAAGCTGTTGCCCTGGATAGAGTGCCATGGCGTCACAGCTCACAGCAACCTCCAACTCCTGGGCTCAAGGGAGTCTCCTGCCTCCACCTCCCAAGTAGCTGGGACTACAGGCACCTGCCATAACGCCCAGCTATTTTTTGGTTGCAGCCGCCGTTGTTTTGTAGGCTTGGGCTGGATTCAAACCTGCCAGCTCAGGTGTATGTGGCTGGTGCCTTAGCTGCCTGAGCCACAGGCACTGAGTCTAGCTTATGCTTTTTTATCTAATCAGCCAGCCTGTGCCTCTTAAGTGGTGATACAGTCCATTGACATTTATTGAGAGAATTGATTCATGTGGCAATGTTCTATTCATCTTATTATGTGAAAGTTCATTGTGTAGTTTTATCCTTTGCCCCATTATGGAAGCTAACTTTTGACCTTTAGCTTTTGGGTATTTACTTTGCTGGTGTAAATTGTGATGATCAGTGTTGAGAATAGGTCTAAGTATTTCCTGTAGAGCTTGTCTCATTGTGGCAAATTTCCTTAGTGCTTATATATCTGCAAAAGATTTCTCCATCAATTTTGAAGCTTAGTATTGCAGATACAGAATTCTGAGCTCAATATTATTTTGTTTAAGAATGTTGAAGATGGCTCGGCGCCTGTGGCTCAATCGGCTAAGGCGCCAGACACGTATACCTAAGGTAGCGGGTTTGAATCCCCAGCCCGGGCCCGCCAAACAACAATGATGGCTGCAAACAAAAAATGGCCAGGTGTTGTGGCAGGCGCCTGTGGTCCCAGCTACTTGGGAGGTGGAGGCAGGAGACTCGCTTGAGCCCAGGAGTTGGAGGTTGCTATGAGCTGTGATGCCATGGCACTCTACCCAGGGGGATAGCTTGA
>CAUYQV010123577.1:0-10794 GCA_963574575.1 Galagoides demidoff | reverse complement strand
TCAATTTTGTAGTATGGGCCAATGAGAAGAATGTATATTCTCTGTCTTTAGGATGAAGTGTTTGATATACATCTATCAAGCACAGTTGTTCTAGGGTCTCAGTTAAGTCCCTTCTATCTTTGTTTAATTTCTGTTTAGAGGATCTGTCCGCTCTGTGAGAGGAGTGTTAAAGTCCCCTGCTATTATGGTGTTATGGAGTATCATATTGCTCTGACTAAGTAAGGTCTGTTTTAAGAATCTGGGAGCATTTAAGTTGGGTGCATAAATATATAGAATTGAAATGTCTTGTTGTATTTTTCCCTTGACTAATATGAAGTGACCATCTTTGTCTATTTTGACTTTAGTTGCTTTAAGTTCACAAGGATCCAAAAATAAGATTGCAACCCTTCTTTTCTTCTAGATTCTGTTTGCCTGAAAAATTGTCTTCCAACCCTTAACTCTAAGCTTTAATTTGTCTTTTGGGACTAAGTGTGTTTCATGAAAACAGCAAATGGATGGCTTGTGTTTTTTAATCCGATCAGCCAATCTGTACCTCTTCAGTGGGGAGTTCAAGCCATTAATATTTATTGAAATAATTGATAAGTGTGATAACATTCTATTCATCTTATTTTGTAAAAATCCATTGCTTAGTTTTGTCTTTTGCATCATTGTGAAAGCTAGGTTCTGTCCTTTAATTTCTGGGTGAAGACTGGCATCTTTACCCAGAAATTAAGACTTTATGAAGACTGGTATCACAATTGCAATAACAACCAACAGAAACAAATGCAACTTAATTAAACTGGAAAGCTTCTGTACAGCTAAGGAGACAACAACCAAAGCAAATAGACGATCTATGTATTGGGAAAGGATATTTGCATATTTTGAATCAGACAAAAGCTTAACAACTAGGATCTATAGAGAACTTAAATTAAAAAAAGCCAATAATCCCATATTTCAATGGGGGAGGGGAGATGAACAGAACCTTCTCTCAAGAAGACAGATGAATGGCTAGCAAACATATGAAAAAATGTTCATAATCCCTAATTATTAGAGGAATGCAAATCAAAACAACACTGAGATATCCCCTAACCCCAGTGAGAATGGCCCACATCACAAAACTGCACATGTTGGCATGGATATGGAGGGAAAGGAACACTTTTACACTGCTGGTAGGACCGCAAACTAATACAACCTTTTTGGAAGGAAGTATGGAGAATCCTCAAAGAACTCAAGCTAGATCTCCCATTTGATCCTGCAATTCCGTTACTGGGCATCTATCCAGAAGGAAAAAAAATCCTTTTATCATAAGGACACTTGCACTAGACTGTTTATTGCAGCTCAATTTACAATCACCAAAATGTGGAAACAGCCTAAATACCCCCCAACCCAGGAATGGATTAACAAGCTGTGGTACATGTATACCATGGAATACTATTCAGCCATTAAAAAAATGGGAGACTTTACAGCATTTGTATTAACCTGGATGGAAGTGGAACACATTATTCTTTTTTTTTTTTTTGAGACAGACCCTCAAGCTATCCCCCTGGGCAGAGTGCCGTGGCATCACAGTTCACAGCAACCTCCAACTCCTGGGGCTCAAGCAAGTCTCCTGCCTCCGCCTCCCAAGTAGCTGGGACCACAGGCGCCCGCCACAACGCCCGGCCATTTTTCTTTTGGTTGCAGCCATCATTGTTGCTTGGCGGGCCGGGCTGGGGATTTGAACCCGCCACCTTAGGTGTACGTGGCTGGCGCCTTAGCTGATTGAGCCACAGGCGCCCAGCCTGTGCATATATTCTTAACATACTGTACATACACTGTACACACATGCAGTGAAAATACACTGCATGCACACACCATATTCACACCATACTGTACATACACACACCGTGCACACAAAATACACACTGTACATACACATACTATACACACACACTGTATATGCACATGTATACACACCATACACACACACACTGGGGATGGAAGAGAGGTGGCAGGAGAAGATCTGGGAGAGACAAAGGGTCAGGCAGGGCTTAGTCTCAGACATCTGCTCCCCTCAACTGTCCTGGGTCTGCTCCTTCAAACCTCTAGTATGGGGTCTCCTTGGAGAATGAAAACCTTCATTTCCTAGTGGAAGCCCTGGCAGATCCCTCTAGATTCTATTCCCTGGGGCCAGGCAAAGTGGAGAATTCAGGTCACCTAGGAGCTCTGGAGGAGGGCTAGACAATTATTAACCTGGTGCCTTCTTCCTCATCCCACCCCAGACTGCTTCCCCAGAAAGGGGGGGCGGTGCCTCTTTGCACCCAGGATGAGCTCTGCCCAAGCTGCCAGGCAGCTGAAGGGACACAGCCCCTAAGGAGACACCCAGCTGGCATTCCCAGGGCATCTCTTTCATCCAAGTTCCCCCAACCTCTCTGGTATCTGCAGGGCTCTGAGGTAGGAGACAACAAACAGAAAAAAAAACAGACAGCACTAGGGATGAAAATTGTTCATTTGAGAAAAGCCTCCACAGAGAAAAGGAGGGAAGAGAAAGTTGGGTCTCCTTGGGGCCAGGCTTCCCAAGCATGTGTGTTCCCACGCCCCCACACATCTGGCCTGTCAGGAGCTCACATTGTGTGTGCACAAACGTACACTGGCCTTGGATCCCTGCTCACATGTGTGCACAGGCCCTTATCTAGGGCTGTGATGGGCAGTGACTTTTCTTGCCACCCCCTGGATAAGATAGTTGTGGGGGAATCAGTGGTTTTGCTTTCCTAGCGCTACTCAAAGGTTGAGGCCAAGGAGGAGGGCTGACTCAGGGCTATAAGAAGGGTTGGAAGTTGCGGGTGGCCCATGTAGCTCTGATTTTCCTAGATTCCTCTCCTTTCCCATCTGTTTTGTCTGTTTCTCTCTCCGGAAGAGGAGATGGATGATCCATATCATTCTCCACTTCCCACAGGGGAGTGGGAGCAGAGGCCTGATGTGGGTCTAGCACCCAGACCCTACCGAGCAAATGTTTGCCAAAGGTGGGGATGGAGTTAGGTCTCAGGAAGTATTTTCTGGGATTCATAGTCTGGGAGAAAATAGAAGCAGAAGATAACAAAGGGGAGCGGAATGTCCTCCCCGCAGCTTCCATGATGAGGGACAGTCTAAGATTTTTCAATCCTGCCTTCATTTGCCAACCCAGGCTTGGAACAGTTTGTAAGAGAAGAAGAAACAAAGAGACATGACCTTGCAGGAGGGAGGCCATGTCAGAAGCTGTCCTAAGCCTCCTCCAGTGTCTGTCCTTGCTCACTGCCCCAGGCCCACTTACAGTCTAGATTAGCCTTGCTCTTTGCTAATGCCCTGTGGCTCTTCTCCAAGGGCCCTTTTAGGAGATGTGGGGAGCCCATTTGAGCTCAGAACCAGCATGGAGATGCCAGTCCAGACAGCCTGCTGCCTGTTCTCAGGCCAGCAGGCACAGCCACCCAGACTGCATTTCTAGACTTCCTCTCCAGAGCCACAAAAGTGCCTGGTTGCCTCCTGCTCACCCTGACCCACACTTGGTGGTCCAGAGTCTTTCCCCCACATTCCCACCCCGTATTGCCCACAGCAAGTTGGGCAGTGGGGAAGGGGCTCCTTGTAAAGGCCATGTTTACTCTGCGGATGGCTGTTTTCCCTCTCTCCAGGTAAGAAGTGCATGTACCTACAGCAAGAAAGATGGATGCTAGAACAAGAGAGGGACTTCCTGGTTCTGAGAGGAGGTGGAAAATGTGCTCAAAGTCTTGGGAAGGTGCTGAGTTCCCTGCCACTTCTATGGCTCTTCTCAGCCTCCTGGCTCTGCAAAGGATAGGACTCACCCCTGGAAGCGTCTTCTGTTCGTGCAGGGCACTCTGGGCCTTCAGGGCTGAATCGCGGGCACAGTATGTCAGGAAGGCACATCCTGAAGAGGGGCAGGGAAAGAAATACCGGGGTGGAGGGTGAGTCCCCCGTCAGACAGCAGCCTGTCTATTGCCATCCTCTGCCTTTTGGAATGGCGAGGAGTCTGACAGGTGGTAGCCATTCTACCCCAGAAGTGGGGCATAGACCTGGAAGCCCTAATGCTGCTGATGAGGGAAGAGGGAGCTGGGGCCTTGTGTGGGGAGAGAAGGGGCATGTGATCTCCAGACAAGCCCAGGCAGCAGCTCCCTTCTTCCCTAGCTGCTCCCTTTCCCCTTTCTCCTGTACCTCCACCTCCCTCCATCTTGGTCACCAGCACCTTTCTCTTCCATTTTCCCCAACTCCATTAGAGGCAAGGGGAGGGTTGAGAGTGAAACAGAGAAGGAAAGGGAAGAGCAGGTAGCAGGAAGAGCCTTTTCCCTGGGAGGCAGTGTGGCCCCTCAGACCCCAGTCCATGGAGCTCTCCAAATCCTGGCTCCCAGCACCCCAGCTTTGGATAGGCCTAAGGAGCATTCTCCCTCCTCCCTCAGCTCTCTGAACTTTCCAAGGCCCCCACAGTTCCCAGAGCTTTACTAATCTGTATCTTTCACACCCGGCTTCTGAGGTCCTTCCCTTTAGTCCTGGGCCTGACCTGCCCAGTCCTTCTCAACTCTTTTCCAGGTTGAGCACCTGATTCCATGTCCTGATACCCACCCCAATATTATCTGAAGTAGCTCAGAGTCTTAGTGTCGCCCAACACAAGCACACACATACACACGCACACACATGCTCTCACACTCATACACGTCTGTCCAGCTCTTTATCTCCCAAACCAGCTCTCTTGTTCCTATGTTTTTTCTTGAGTTCTTCTCATGACATCAACACCCCCCTCCTATGTCGGGGGTCCACATCTTTGCAACCCATTTGACAACTCTTCACCCAGAAGAGGCCCTCCTCAGTCCTCTACCCTGGAGCTCCCTGGCCACTCCAGTGAGTTCCCTTCCAGCTCCTTAATCCACACTTCCTAACCCTGAGCTCTTCTCCCTCCATATCAACTCTCACCAGCCCCTCTATCCCTTTATCCTGGCTCCCCTCCTCCCAGTCTCCCCAGCCTGCCTGACCCTCACCCTTGTGCAGCCCTGTGTACTTGTCCTTGATGACAGTCAGCTCAAAGATCCGACCAAACTGTTCGAAGATGGGCTTCAGGTCCTTTTCCTCCAGATGTCTCGGGATCTGCCCCACAAACAGCTTGATGGCATCTGGCTCCTTCATTGATGCGGCCCAGAAGGAGGGGCCGAGGGGAGCAGGGAGAGGCCCAAAAGCCAAGGGGAGCTGCCCAACAAGGAGGCAAGTGGTGGGGGCCGAGGGCCCAGCTGGGGCTGGCTTTCCCTGTGGCCCCCAGCCACACTACTGAGAAGAGGGCGCTGTTTGCACAAAGGAGGCCCAGAGAGTTGAGGCTAGGGTCAGGGGTCTAGGCAGACACTGTCATGCCACCAGGGGGCATAGCCCAAACAAACGATCTCCCTCCTAGAGATGTGGCAAATATCCTAGGATAGGGCTCAGTGTGGCCAAGACCTGGAGGGTTAGGTGTTAGCAGGGTGTGGGGGGTCAGGGCTGGGAACTGGGGGCTGAAACGAGTGCTGGAGACGAGAAAGGGGCTTAAGGAGGGTGATAGGAAGGAAACTGAGGGGTTAAGGGGCCTGATGTTGTTGCCAGCAGCGTCAATGAGGGGCCCACTCCTGACGGGGCGGGGGTGGGGGGGTAGGCTCTCTCGTTGACTTCCCCTGTGGCTGATCCTTCTCCTGGGTCTGAAGATCCCTGATGCCAGATGCTTGATCTCTGATAGCGGCAGGGCTCCGGGGGTCCCTTTTGCCCTGCCGCCCCCCTTCAGGTCCTCCCCTTAGCCCCCCCTCCCACCCCACCCCGGTCCCTGGGCCTGGGTTGTTGCTGGCCGCTCCTGCCGCAGGGCTGCCTGCTTTCCCGGTCACCTGGGTCCCGGAGCTCTGCTCTCCGGCCGCGCTCTCCTCAACAAAAACCTCCCCCCTCCACACACCCCTCCACACTCCCACCTCCTTTCCCCTGACATCAGTGATGTCAGTCTCAGGGGTGGAATACAAATTCCCTACCCTGGAGAGGGACGCACAATACAGTCACGAGCCACGCCCTCTTTCTATCTCCATCCTCCCTGACTCCCTTCCCGCCCCTAGAAGAGCAGCTCTTCCTGTTGATAACAAGCCTTCCTCCATCTGACTCCTCAATCAGGAGTTGGCCAAGGCACTAAGATGGAGAATTTACAGAGGAGCCCTAAAGTGGGTCCATTGTTCCGGGGGCTGGAGCTGTCCCCGGTGCTGGAAGAGAAGCCTCAGGAGATGGGGGCGGGGGTTGGGGAGAGGGGAGCTCGGCATCTGGGGAGCCCCACATCTGGAGAACCCGAGAGTAGGGAGGGTCAGGGAAAGAAATATGGGAAAGGAAAATGGGAGTGGGACAATTTGACAGGTTGAAGGGGAGGTGGGAGATGTAGAAGGGAGCAGGTCACCATCTGGGATAGAAAGAGCGGAAAAGACCCCAAGAGGGAAAATGGAAAAGGAGGTTGGGAAAAGCAGAGCAGGGTGAGATGAGTGCAAAAAGAGAACTGTAAAATTTCCAGAAAAGGAACCAGGAAAAAACTATAGCTTTCTGGCATTTGCTGACGCCCCCTTCTCTCCCTCTGGGGGGTTAGTGTGTGTGTACGCGTGGGCAGCGGCGCGGGCTGCCGCGGCGGCGGGCGCTCTCACTTGGAAGCTCCTTGAAGACCAAGACAGCGTTTAATTCAGTATTCTTCTGTTCACGGCGTCTAGCACCGTGTCTTGCTCGTGTATAGTAGGTGCTTACCACGCTTCATGCAAAGAACCTCTGACGAGAGCCGATGACTGATTCCTGCAGTTAGAAGAACACAGTTCCCGTTAAGACACAGGAACCCAGTCACTCCTTCCTTGGCTTTTCTTTTCAGTTGGGTTACTTGAGTGAGACTCTCTAATTGAGTCAGATAGGAGTGGGAAAAGCACATTTGGGGGCCATTACTCCCCTAAACAACTATACTTCTCTGGATCCCGCCATGCCTTGGCAGGCTCAGAGCGCCTCCTCAAGGCAGGCGGTGTCTGCTGACATGGCACCTCCGTGGAAGTGGCAACCCTGGCTTTCTATAGGAGGAGGAGGGGTCGTGACCTTCCTGCCATTCCCTTCTTCACCCCAGGTTTGGGCTGATGACTCCACAGTGGCACTGGGGTCTCTCAAATGTGTCCCAACAGAATCCCAGTAACCTCCATTCCTAAATTATCACAGCAAGCAGGCTGTTTTTCTGGAAGGGAAATAATAGTAGTTAGTGGCTCTTGAAGTGTCTCAGGCATTGTTTCAAGTGCTTTGAACTTACTTACCCCATAAGCCCTCATCATCCCCCTGTAATGATAGATAGTGGATGCTATCATTATTGCCAAGTAGAGATGAGGAAATCAAGACTACAGAGAGATTAAATAATTTGCACAAAGCCACACAGACAGAAAGAGGTCTAGCTGGTATTGAAGCCCAAGCAGCCTGGCTCAGTCCACAGGTGTAACTCCCATGTCAAACATTCCTCTTGGGGATGGAGGCAATGATTAAGCCTGGCCTTCTTCCTCTTCTGTCTTCATTTAAAGCCTGGGAAAGGGTCCTTCTCTCCATTGCTTAATTCTTTGTTGACCACCTTCCTTCCTTAGTCTGGGTTTCTGGGGCCTGGAGCCACACTGTGGCAGGTGTGTGTGTTTGAGTAAAGTGTGTGTGTGTGTGTGTGTGTGTGTGTGTGTGTAGACTTGATTATACTTCATCATGTGGATGCCCAGATCCTCCCAGTGGGGTCCCCTAAGCAGGGATGGGCTGGGGGGAGGTGCTTAGAAGATATGATGGCAGTGCAAGGAATCAAGAAGGGCAACTACATTCTGAAAGTAACTTTCCACACACCACCCCATCCTCCCTTTTCTTGCCTTCTAATAATCTAATCTTGGTATTTATGGAGATGCTAAACAGATCACATTCTGTGAGGGTAGAGAAGGGAAAGACCCCATGGCCTGGTTGATTTCATTACTCTGTGTCTTCTCAGTAGATCTGCCGCCCTGCCGCTCATTCCAGCTTGGGGCTAATCATATTAATTGAAATATTAAACATTTGCAAAGATGAATTACAATGAACTCCCTTCACTCCTCCTCCCAATCGGTATTGAGGAGACAGCTGCAAGCAGCAAAATTCCTCTAATCAAACCCTTAGTTTGTGGTACCCGGATTGAAGGCATCAACCTGAGAGACATAGGGTTTAGTGGAGAAGAGGTGGGGGCCCTCATCAGATCCTCCTTGCTGAGTGACTGTGACACATGTCTAATATCCTTTCAGGGTATGGGGGACGGGAGCCTTGTGAAGTAAAGATTTGGGGAAAAGGCTGGGTGCCATGGCTTATGCCTATAATCCCAGCACTCTGGGAGGCCAAGATGGGTAGATTGTTTGAGTTCAGGAGTTTAAGATCAGCCTGAGAAAGAGTGAGGTCTTGTTTCTACTAAAAACAGAGAAATTAGCTGGGTATTGTGGCAGGTACCTGTGGTTCCTGTTACTCGGGAGGCTGAGACAAGAGGATCACTTGAGCCCAAGAGTTAGAGGTTGCTGTGAGCTATGATGATGCCACTGCACTCAACACAGGGCAACAGAGTGAGACTCTATCTCAAAAAAAAAAAAAAAAAGAATAAATATAAAAGACTATTTAAAAAATACTAGAGAAAATGGTGGCGCCTATGGCTCAAAGGAGTAGGGCACTGGTCCCATATGTCTGAGGTGGTGGGTTCAAACCCAGCCCTAGACAAAAATTGCAAAAAAAAAAAAGTAAAAAGACTAGGGAAAAATACTCAATGAGTCAAATGCCCATTCTGTGGAGTTTCTTTCCAGGTAGGAATGAGGCTTCCAAGCCCTAATTCTTCAAGACACTTTCTTTGCCCACTAACCCCAAGCTCACTCTCTTCCTTATTCCCCTGTAGTCAATGCTACATTGCCCTACATAAAGAGATTATTTCACTCCTGAAGGGACAGCTCTGATCCTGGTTTTAGATTCTTAGGAAATGAGAAATGCTGGATAATTGGGCTATTTTTCAGAAAGGGCAAAATGTGGTGGAATGTATGAACATAGTCAACTCTTCCCTACTGCCTTCACTGACTGAATAGGGAGTAAAAGACATATGCAGCAGGATTTATGAGAATTTGGTTTCCACCTCAAGTGGAGAGTAACATGGGCCAACACAGTATGTAATAGTTAGTACTGAAATGCCATCAGAAAATAAAAGCAGTCTCTCTCACACATGGGTATTCAGGCCACAGGATGTGATCAGTCAGGAAAAACTTGCTGTTTCTCAAAGTATGAAAAGATCATAGACTAGCAGAAGGAGGACATGAATTATTTTAGGTGTATGTGTAGGTTTGGGGACCCAGATTCTAGCACTGTCTAATATAATACAAGCTACATATATAATTAAAAAAATTTTTTTTCAGACAGAGTCTCACTTGCTGTTGGTAGAGAGCCATGGTATCATAGCTCACAGCAACCTCAAACTCTTGGCCTCAAGCAATTCTATTTTTTTTTTTTTGAGACAAAGCCTCAAGCTGTCCCCCTGGGTAGGGTGCTGTGGCATCACAGCTCACAGCAACCTCCAACTCCTGAGCTCAAGCGAGTCTCCTGCCTCAGCCTCCCAAGTAGCTGGAACCACAGGCGCCCGCCACAATACCTGGCTATTTTTTTTGGTTGCAGCCTTCACTGTTGTTTGGCAGGCCTGGGCTGGATTCGAACCCACCTCCTTAGGTGTATGTGGCTGGTGCCTTAGCCACTTGAGCCACAGGCGCTAAGCTGGCTCAAGCAATTCTTTTGCCTCAACTTCCCAAGTAGCTGGGACTATAGGCGCCTGCCACAAGCTTTTTTTTTTTTTTTTCTTTGAGACAAAGGCTCACTATATCGCCCTTGGTAGAGTGCTGTGATGTCACAGCTCACCGCAACCTCAAACTCTTGGGCTTAAGTGATTCTCTTACAGGTGCCCACCACAATGCCCGGTTATTTATTTATTTATTTATTTGGTGGTTGTTGTTTGGCAGGCCTGGACTGGATTCGAATCTGCCAGCTCTGGTGTATGTAGCTGGTGCCCTAACTGCTGAGCTATAGGTGCTGAGCCAATGCTCAGCTATTTTCAGAGACAAGTTCTTGCTCTTGCTCAGGCTGGTCTCAAACCTGTGTGCTCAGGCAATCTACCTGCCTCAGCCTCTCAGAGAGGCTTTACAGGCATGAGCCCCTGTGCCTGGACCTGATTTTTAAATTTCTTTCTTTTTATTTTTTGAGACAGAGTCTCACTATGTCGCCCTTGGTAGAGTGCCTTGGTGTCACAGCTCACAGCAAACTCAAACTCTTGGGCTTAAGTGATTCTCTTGCTTCAGCCTCCCAAGTAGCTGGGACTACAGGTGCCCACCACAACATCTGGCTGATTTTTTTGGTTGTTGTAGTTTTCATTGTTGTTTTTAGCAGGTCCTGGCCAGTTTCAAAGCCCCTAGCCCCTGTGTAAGTGACTGGCGCCCTAACCACTGAGCCACAGGTGCCGAGCCCAATTTTTAAATTTCTTTTTCTTTTTTTTTTTTTGAGACGGAGCCTCAAGCTATCCCCCTGGGTAGAGTGCCATGGCATCACAGCTCATAGCAACCTCCAACTCCTGGGCTCAAGCGAGTCTCCTGTCTCCACCTCCCAAGCAGCTGGGACCACAGGCGCCTGCCACAATGCCTGGCCATTTTTTGGTTGCAGCCATCATTGTTGTTTGGTGGGCCCGGGCTGGGATTCGAACCTGCCACCTTAGGTGTACATGGCTGGCACCTTAGCTGATTGAGCCACAGGCACGGAGCCAATTTTTAAATTTCTAAT
>CAUYQV010123575.1:0-15537 GCA_963574575.1 Galagoides demidoff | reverse complement strand
GCCAAACAACAATGATGGCTGCAACCAAAAAATGGCTGGGTGTTGTGGCGGGCGCCTGTGGTCCCAGCTACTTGGGAGGCGGAGGCAGGAGACTTGCTTGAG
Organism: Galagoides demidoff; assembly: GCA_963574575.1. Classification (NCBI taxonomy): domain Eukaryota; kingdom Metazoa; phylum Chordata; class Mammalia; order Primates; family Galagidae; genus Galagoides; species Galagoides demidoff. The sequence continues at coordinate 15,435 of CAUYQV010123575.1, read as the reverse complement.
CCCAGGAGTTGGAGGTTGCTTTGAGCTGTGAGGCCATGGCACTCTACCCAGCCGGATAGCTTGAGGCCCCGTCTCAAAAAAAAAAAAAAAAAAAAAAAAAGTGTGACTGAGTGAAACTCTGTCTCAAAAAAAAAAAAAAAATGTTGTTCCACTTCCTTTTGGCCTCCATTGTTTCAGATGAGAAATCTGCAGTCATTCAAATTGTTCCCCTGTAAATAATGCATAATTTTTCTCTGGCTACTTTCAAGAGTTTTTCATTGTCTTTATTTTTCAACAGTTTGATTATGGCGTTTCTGGATGTGGAACTCTGTGGGCTTATCCCATTTGTTATTGTTGTTCTTTGTTTGTTTTGAGACAGAGTCTCACTCTATCACCCTGGATAAAATGCCATGCCATCAGCCTAACTCACAGCAACCTCAAACTCAGGCTCAAGTGATCCTCTTGCCTCAGCCTCCTGAGTAGGTGGGACTACAGGCACCTGCCACAACACCTGGCTAATTTTTCTATTTTTAGTAAAGACAAGGTCTCACTCTTGCTTAGGCTGGGCTTATCCCTTTAGGAGTTTGCTCAACTTCTTGATCTATAAGTTTGTTTTTTGCCAAATTTGGGAAGTTTTAATCATTATTTCTTCAGTATTTTTGTTAATGTTGTTATTGCTTTGTTTTGCACAACACATTCTCTAGTCCCCTTCTGGTTAACTAATAACATAAATGCTAGACTTTCTGATATTGGACTATACGTCCCTGAGACTCTGTTCATTTCTTTTTCTGAGCTTTTTCTACCTTTTCTGTTGTTAAGAATGAATAACTGCTATTTCCCTAACTTCAAGTTCACTGACTTGTTCCTGTCATGTATGATTCTTCTTTTGTGCCCAACCAGTGAATTTTTTCATTCGGCTATTGCATTTTTCAGTTCAAAAGTTAACATTTGGTTCTTCTTCTTCTTTTTTTTTTTTTGAGACAGACTCTCACTCTGTCACCCCAGATAGAGTAGCATGGTGTCATAGGTTACAGCAACCTCAAACTCTTTGGGTTCAAGCAAACTTCATATCTCAGCCTCCCCAGTAGCTGGGATAACAGGCACCCACCACAATGCCCAGCTGGTTTTTCTATTATGAGTAGAGACAGGAGTCTCACTTTTGCTCAGGCTGGTCTCAAAGCCACCCACCTCAGCCTTCCAGAGTGCTGGGATTACAGGTGTGAGCCACTGCACATGACCTGCTTCTACTTTATATCTTTTTTTATCCTTTGCAGAATCTATCTTTCCATTCATTTCTGAAGTGTTTACCCTTACTTGTCACATTTTTATAGCAGTTGTTTTAAAGTCAGATAATTCTAACATCTATATCATCTTGGCATTGGTGTTCATTGACTGCCTTTCTCATGCAAGTTGAGATTTTCTTGATTTCTCATATGCCAATTGATTTTGATTGTATCCTGGAAATTTTGAATATTATGACACTCTGTTTCTTTTTAAATCCTAAGGAGAATAGTAATATTTTTGACTTAGCAGGCAATCTACCTTGCATTCAGGCTACAAGTTCCATTCAGCCCTCTGAGGTTGTAGTTTCAATGTCAGATCCACTTTCAAAGACTTTCCAGGTTACCTACACACTCATATTAATGGCAAAACATAATTATAGTCCAGAAAGTAGAAGGGAAGAGAGAGAGGGAAGGGGAGGGGGGAAATGGTATTTGGGGGTACTTCACCTAATGTGCATGATGCAATGGTACAAACTATTAAGAAATGAGTATAGTTGTGATGGATGTGTTACTTAGTTAAATGTAAGCATTTCACATTGTATATCAAAGCAGCACCCTGAACCCCATAAATGCATCAATGTACAAAGTTATAATTTAATAATAATAATAATAATAATAAAGACTTTCCAGGGTTATGTGGGTCTGCCTTCTGTATGTGACACCCTGTAGCTGGTCTGGGGCTTCAATGATGGTCTGTTTCATTCTCAAAGTTTTTGATATTCTGCTCAGAATCAGGTCCATGCATGAATAGCTTGGGAATGAGCCCAGATATTTATAAAGAGTTTATAAACTTAGAGATCATTAATGGCCCTCAGAGGTCATTGTCCAATCTTCTCCCTCTCCATGATCTCCCCCAGAACATTCTAGGTTCCTAGAGCTCCTTTTTCAGTCCTCTGGCCAGATATTCATTTATCCTTCTCTGCCATATACTTTCACACATGATTCTGTGCCCTGGACTAAGGAAGAGACCAAAGAGCCAAAAGAAAGAAAAATAAAAGAAAAGAAAGAAAGAAAGAAGGAAGGAAGGAAGGAAGGAAGGAAGGAAGGAAGGAAGGAAGGAAGGAAGGAAAGAAAGAAAGGAGGGAGGGGGTGAAGCATTAGGAGTTCATTTCACTCTCTTAGGACCTGTGAATGGAGGGGAAGGTTCTCTTCCCTCAATGTTTTCAGTACTCATAGCCTCTGCTGCTACTACTGTCACTACTGAGAGATCCCTTTCCCATTCCTCAAATACCCAGAGGGCTTCTCCTAGAGTTCTCTCTGTCCTTGTCAATGCTTATTTCTGGGTTTCAGATTGTATTAACTATTAATGCAATATTCAGTGCTACACTGAATTCTGGTCTTCCCTAATCTGCTACTATTTTCCTATCTGCTTTTTCAATGTTTTCAAATATATATAGTTTGCTTAAATTTTTAATTGCATTCAATGGGAGATACAGGATGGAGTATATTTACCCATCTCATCCAGAACTAAAAATACTGTAACCATAATAACTGATTCAACGTTAGTTGTTGTATTTTTCAGTTCTGAAATTCTAATTGGTTCATTTTCAACTCTTTGCTACTTATTATGCTTTCTATTTCCTTACTGAAATTTGTAACCTTGGGTCTTCACCTTCTTCAATATAGAAAGTATTGTTTTAGTTTTATAGTTCATGACTGATAATTCCAAAAGTTGGAACTCTGTGGCCAATTTCTATGTTCTGCTGTTTTTTGTTTGTTTGTTTGTCTCATAGAGACAGAGTCTCACTTTATCACCCTCGGTAGAGTGCCATGGCATCACACTGTTCACAGCAACCTCCAACTCCTGGGCTTAGGTGATTCTTTTGCCTCAGCCTCCTGAGTAGCTGGGACTATAGGAGTCTGCCACAACGCCGGGCTATTTTTTTGTTGCAGTTTGGCTGGAGCCAGGTTTTAACCCACCACCCTCGGTATATGGGGCCGGCGCCCTACCCACTGAGCTATAGGTGCCGCCAGGTTGTTTTTTGTTGTTGTTGTTTGTTTGTTTGTTTTGAGACAAAGTCTTTTTTTTTTTTTTGAGACAGAGCCTCAAGCTGTCACCCTGGGTAGAGTGCTATGGCATCACAGCTCACAGCAACCTTCAACTCCTGGGCTCAAGCAAGTCTCCTGTCTCCCACTCCCAAGTAGCTGGGACCACAGGTACCCGCTACAACGCCTGGTCATTTTTTGGTTACAGCCATCATTGTTGTTTGGTGGGCCTGGGCTGGATTCAAACCTGCCACCTTAGGTATATGTGGCTGGCGCCTTAGCCTCTTGAGCCACAGGCACCAAGCCAGACAAAGTCTTACTATGTTGCCCTTGGTAGAGTTCCGTGGCATCACAGCTCACAGCAACCTCAAACTCTTGGGCTTAAGTGATTCTCTTGCCTCAGCCTCCCAAGTAGCTGGGACTATAGGCACCTGCCACAATGCCCTGATTTTTTGTTGTTGCAGTTTTCATTGTTGTTTAGCAGACCTGCACTGGGTTTGAACCTGCCAGCCTCGGTGTATGTGGCAGGCATCATAACCACGGTGGAGCCATTCTGCTGTTTTTGTTAGTTCTTGTTCATGTTTTCTTCTCACTGTGTGTCTGCTTATCTTCATTTTGTGCCAAATATTATATCTGAAATATTTTTAATTTAATGTTTAATTAAAATCATAACTTGTACATTTATGGGGTACAATGAAATTATTTGATATACAATGTGGAATGCTTAAATCAAACTGATTAACACAACTATCACCTCACTTACTTATTTTTTTCTGGTAAGGCATTTAAAATTTAAAATTTACTCTTAGTTATTTTGAAATATACCCTTGCATTGTGCACATTACTTTTTTTTTTTTTTTGAGAGAGAGAGAGAGAGAGTCTCACTCAGTCCCCCTGGGTAGAGTGCTAGGGCATCATAGCTCACTAGTAACCTTAAACTCTTGGGCTTGATTTAACCTCACCCTCAGCCTTTCCAGCAGCTAGGACTACAGGCACACACCATGATGCCCGGCTAGTTTCTTTTTATATTTAGTAGAGAGGGATTCTCACACTTGCTCCAGCTGGTCTTGAACTCTGAGCTCAAGTAATCCTCCCACCTCAGCCTCCCAGAGTGCTAGGATTATAGGTGTAAGCCACCACATCCGGCCTAAAATACTTTTAAAAAATAGTTTGAGGCTTAGGATGATGCTGTCATTTTCCAGATATGATTTTTGTTTTCTTCTGCTGGATGCCTGGGGGAACACTGAGTATCTTAAATCACCTTAACTTAATTTCAGAGACTGAGATATTTCTTAGTCACCCAGATGACTCAGAGCTCATCAATACCTATGAGAGTAATTTTTCTTCTGGTTTCCCCTTACTCCCAGGCCACATACCTTCAAAGTCCCAACCCAAAGCCCAGAGTGTTTACAAGGGCTTCCACTCTTAAGATCTTGGACTTTAATTTTCATCTCCTTTGTCCCCATGAGCTATCCAAAATACTCTCTGTCTCTCCTTCTCCTCTTCTGGCCTGGCAAATGCCACCAGGACAAAATTTCTATCTCCTCTCAAATTCTGGCTTAGTAATTCTTCACTTAACTGGCTCTCCAGTGCCTTCAAGCAGATATTTTTACATTTTTTCCAGCTTTCCCTGTCCTCAGTGGTAAAGTTCATCTGAATTATCTAACCTAGCACTACTAAAAGCTGATATTTCAATAAATGTAGTTCATTCCCCTTTCTGTCTGACCTCTGACCCTAGATAATGTTAAAATGATGCTAACTTTTTAACTAAAGAACAGAACACAAGACATAAAAAGGAAGAAAAAGTATAGAGAAACATTAAGTGCACTTGGGCATTAAAATTAGGATAAGCAGGTTTTATATTCCTTGTCTAGCCTATCAGCTTACCTTGCTTCTTGCTAGTCATGCTTCCTAGAATGTCTTCCCTTCTCTCTTTCACCTATCTCATTTCTTTCTATCTAGGAATACTATGAGCATTCCTCAGTATTTAAAAATTATATTCATTTGAGAAACACATGAAAGGCACTGGGAGACTGACTTTGTGGGCTCAATCTGGTCCCTCTCAGGCTTTCTAGGTGTGTGTCTGAAGGTCTCCTAAATGTAAGAAAGTGTTCTGTTTTACTGGCAAAAATGTCAATAAAGTCAGCTGCCTGAAATGCCAAAAAATAAAAATTATATTCAATATTTTTCTAATATGGCATTTCCATTAATAAATCCTAAACATGCTCCAACCAGTCTAGCCTCTCCCTAAATGCCTTCCAAAGAGGCATGTAGGTGACTCCTTTTTGGAATTCCACTGCAGTCATCATGCATCACATCTTCCTTTTTGTACTTCTTGGCTGCTGTGAGTGTAGTCCCCTCAATTCAACAGATAAATCCTCAAGGCAGGATCATGTCTCTCCTCAATCCTCCTCCATTCAACAGCTCTCAGAAAATACGTTATTACCTGAAAACCAAGAGCCCTGTTGTGAGAGCTCCCACATCTTGGGATGATCACCTTCAGAACCTACAGGGTTTCTCAGGAAGACACACTCTTAGGTTCCACAGTACTCAGCAGAGTTCTCCTGTGCTACACTGTCCCCTCCAAGGATTTGGGCAGATGGTACATTTTACTAGAAAAGATCTCAGCTTAGGGCACTAAAAAACTGCCTTTGAGGGCACTCAGAGTCCGCTTCCACTTACTGAGTACCTTTAGACAGGATTGCCTCTGCCTAGGGAAAGAGCTGTCTGAATGGCCTGGCTGGGCTGGAGGGGAGGATCTCTGGATATTCTTAACAACACAAGAGGCCTTAGTTCTAGCATCTATTCTTCAACCTAACTCAACCTTCCAGAGTTACCTCTATTCTCAGGAAAGAAAATCAAAATCAAGACGGAATAAGGAAGTACTAGGCATCAAATCCCAGAAGCAGAGACTCTTAAAGTTCCTAACCCTAACGAGAGACATGCTGAGCCTATGTAAAGAAAACAACAGAACTTAAAAAGAGAAGAGAACTATTTTAATAATGGAAATAAATACCATGTTCTCAAATGAGAAAGCTAAGTGTTAAGATACTGGGTTTTTGATGTTAATTCCAATCAAAGGGCTAATAGCATAGAGAGAGAAGGCAGATCAGTTGCCTAAGTCTAGAGGTGGGAAGAGGCATTAACTGCCAAAGAAAATAGGGAACTTTTTGGGGTGATGGAAATATTCTAAAATTAGATTGTGAAGCTGGCTGCACAACTCTGGGATAGCTACATTGAATTAAAACAGGTGAATTTGGTTTGGTGCCTGTGGCTCACTTGGTAGGGCACCAGCCACATACACCAAGGAAAACGGATTTGAACCCAGCCCAGGCCTGCTAAACAACAATGAGAACAACAACAACAACAAAAGTACATAGGCTCAAGCAGCTAAGGCTAAAGTGCCAGCTAGCAGGTTTGAATCCAGCCTAGGCCCACCAAACAACAATGATGGCTGCAACAACAACAACAAAAAATAGCCGGGCACTATTCTAGGTGCCTGTAGTCCTAGCTACTTGGGAAGCGGAGGCAGGAAAATCACTTGAGTCCAGGAGTTAGAGGTTGCTGTGAGCTGTGATGCCATGGCACTCTACCCAGGGCGACAGCTTGAGGCTCTGTCTCAAAAAACAAAACAAACAAACAAAAGAACTGATCAATTGGTTCAGACATTGTCAATCCCATCTATCCATTATAAAGTTTCCTAATGGGTTTACTAGCTATTAAAATAATCAATGCCTAGGTCTATTATTTTGTTAGGGTTGCAAAAGAAGGATTTTCTTTTTGTTGCAGTCTTTGGTCGGGGCTGGGTTTGAACCAGCCACCTCTGGTATATGGGGCCAGCGCCCTACTCTTTGAGCCACAGGCACCACCTAGGACTTTCTATCTTCTGCTATTAATAGCTAGAATTTCTCTAGACAGAAAAAACTTTCCCTTGCTGTCTTGGTGTGGTGAAATAAATGCGGTTTCCCACTCTATTTACCAGTTTCAGAATAATGAGTCAGTGCCCTGATGACCTCCACGGATGACTACCAGTTATTTCTTTCTTAACAGTCTCATTTGAAGTATATTTGGTATCTTTCAGTCTGTTTATGATTCTTCTTAATTCTCAAATTTTCTCTCCTTTGGCCAGTGGGGTCTTTACCAACCCACTATCTGTGTCCTTTGGACAGAACCCCATTAGTTTAGATAGTGTCCTTACTTTCTAGCACAGTGAGATGTTTAGGTCTGTTCCACTGGGTATGTTTCCTGCCTCAGCACTGAAATTGGCCATTTCTCTAACTGGCCTGGGACCTTTTAATGGGAAATCTTATTTAGAGACTGTAGTTTGGATACTGGGGTTTCTCATCGCTCCTGGGCCTTGGCAAGAGTTAAGGTGCATGTAATTTTTCATACATAAAAGAGATTTTCATTCAAATTGTTATTTCCTTGACTTCTCTTCCTCTGAAAATCTTGGTTCTTAATGATACTATATACATATGTATGCATGCCTGTACATATATATAACATTTTAAATATAATTACTGGTTTTAGCAATATTAATATTATTTATAAGAACACAATGGCTAAATGCTATTGTTGTCATCCCTGCCTCCTCCCCGTCCTTTCTCATTCTTAGGATATATCCCATAAGAGATGTCCAGTCATATTACTGTGTTTTGGAGAGTCTACCAACTTGCGATAGAGTTATGTTCATTGGTTTTACTTTATTTTGTTTTTGATTTGGAGGAATGGTTTTGCTTGTTCCCCCCCCAACCCCTGCTATCATTTGCATTTAAGTTTATTTGCAACACATATACATATCAAATATTTACATTTTACCAAAGCTAAAACAGAAAGAAAAGATATATTCAAAGAAGTTTAGTTTCCTTCTCTGTTTATTGTGGCCTCTCCTTCTCTCTTCTTTAGGTAACCATTTTAATTGTTTTTGTTTTTTTAATGCACTTTGTGGTGTGTGTATTTCCCCCTTTCTGAGATAAAAGGCAGGCCCTGTGCACGCTGTTCTGCAGGGCTGTCTGGGTAACTCCATCCTGAGATTGCTTCTCATTCCTTTGACTGCTGCTCGGTTCTCCGTTATGTGGCTGCCGCAGAGTTGAGGCAGCATTCCCCGACCGACAGCTCTTTGGATCGTTCCCAGTCTTTTGCTATAATCAGTGATGCTACGCGGGGAATGCTGGCTACAGGCTAGAGGGGGCCGGTGTGCAGCCTGTCAGGAGGCCAGTTGCAATCATCTATGAATGAGTTAATGGTGGCTGGGAAGAGTCAGTGGGGTTGGAGAGGAGCACACCATTGGAGTGGTACGTAGGAGGAGAATGATCAACATTATGGATGGACTGGAGATGGAGCCTGTGGGAGAAAGAGGGCTCAAGGATGACACCCAGGTTTCTGCCTGGACGGGTGGGTGGGTGGTGGCTCCCCATTTTCCCACGTGTCTCGGCCCCGCCCCTGCCCTCGGTTGCATTGTTCTCCAAGCAGCCTCTCCTCCTCCCTGTTGGACCAGGCTCCTCCACCTCGGCGGCGGCCCTCCGCTCTGCGGTCCCCTCGCTGGCCCTGACATCCCTGCTGTGCTTTGGCTTCGCCATCTGTGCCTCAGTCCCTGTTCTCCCCCTCCAGTACCTCACCTTCATCTTGCAAGTGATCAGCCGCTCCTTCCTCTACGGGGGCAATGCTGCCTTCCTCACCATCGCGTAAGTGACCTTGGGGTGTGAGCCACAGCGGGGAACATGCTGGGACAGAGGGAAGTAAGCAAGGGAAAGAAGTTGGGAGGTGAGTTGGGCCTGGAAGTGATCAGGTGAGGAGACGGTGATGTCCAGAGTTGGTACTGGTGGAGAGGATCTGCTGTGCTCTCTGCCGCTGTTGTCTACCTGGCGAACTTCTCTTTACCCTCCAACGCCCACTTCCGTTCCAGCTTCCCCAGAGGACAGTTGGAAAGGAAGTATCTTCCCTTTTTTGTGCCCTTGGTACTCTATTCTTGGTTCCTTTGATGGTGTCCTTGTCATCTGGCACACAGTGCTCTGTTTATGTGTCTGTCTTCCTCCTAAGGCCTCCTGGGTGCAGCCTGTGTCTGGGTCCCTGCTGTGTTCCTCAGCTCCACACGAGCCCTCTCTGTGTTCTGAGGTCTAAATGTCTGTACAAAGGTGAAGAAGAAAGAGTTGAGTTGGAGTGGTGGGTAAAGGGCAGGCTTAGGACAGGGAGCTGGGAACAAGTGGCTGATAAAGGCCCACTGAGGCCAGGTGCCTGCTTTGAGGGAGGGTACCTGAAGCTCACTAGAACCTCATTTGTTTCTCTCCCCAGTTTCCCTTCTGAGCACTTTGGAAAGCTCTTTGGGCTGATGATGGCGCTGTCGGCCATTGTATCCCTGTTGCAGTTCCCCATCTTCACCCTCATCAAAGGACCCCTCCAGAATGACCCCTTCTACGTGAGTACTGCAGGGAAGGACATCCCTATTGGGTCTGGGCGGTCAAACCCAACTCAGCAGGACCCCAGCAGGGGGCGCCCCAACCCTGCTGCCCCAGCCTGGGTGTGGTCTCTGCAGGGACAGTTCTGCAGTCTCACAAGTTGGTCTTGCCTCTCAAACTCAGGTGGTAGGAGGACCAAGACCTGTGCTGGGGCTACCTGAGGCCACAGGATTGGCATGGCACAGCTTCCCAAAGAGTCTGTGTTACTCAGATTTGGGGAGAAAAAAAAATATATATATATATAGAGAGAGAGAGAGACAGAGTCTCAAACTGTCACCCTGGGTAGAGTGCTGTGGCATCACAGCAACCTCAAACTCTTGAACATAAGTGATTCTCTTGCCTCAGCCTCCTAAGTAGCTGGGACTATAGGTGCCTGCCCAGTTATAGTTTGGTTGCAATTGTCATTGTTGCTTAGCAAGCTGGGTTGGGTTGGGGCTGGCTTCGAACCTGCCACCCTAGGTGTGTGTGGCTGGTGCCTTGCTGACTGAGCTATGGGGCACTGCTAGGGGGAGAAAATATTTTTGTGTTTATGGGGAACAAAAGACATATTCTGGAGAAGGATGAAAAATCCTTGCCCAATTTCAAGCATAAACCTAAGACTTCAGAGACTTTTCCTGCCTGTGGTGAGAGCCCTCCCTGGCCTCTTCCCTAGGGCTACCAGGGCCACCAGTTTCCACAGTTGGCCCAAGGGGCAGGACACCCTGCATCCTCACCCCTAGAGGGCTGCTCATGGGCTCTGCCCAGGAGGTAGGCACCACTCTCTAGATTCTTGTGGAGACCAAGACCTAAAAAGTCACGTGACTTCTGTATTCACAGGCACCCAGCTCAGGAGCAGAAAAGCGTTTGACTTTGAATTCAGAGTTTTGACCACTGCACAGCTCTGTTTGCCTCATTTAAAAAAGAAAACAACAGCAAAGTATAACACAGAAGTTTAAATTAGTCCTTTGGAGAAAAAAAAGACTAAACTTAAAAACCGAGAATTACTTGATTATGATAATTAGGTGACCTGATCTAATATTCAGATGTGTTTTCTAGCTGGCGCTGCTGTCAGCTTTCCATGTGACTTTGAGCAGGTCATTGAATGTTTTCCAGGCCTCTGATTCTTCACCTGTGAAATGGGCATAATATTCCTCCCCCATCCACCCTACAGGGCTGAGTGAAAAATTACTAGAAGTCCTTCCTCCAGGGCACTAGAGCATGTGGGTGGAAAGCAGAATCTAAACTGGGTGAATTTTAGTCCCCTCGTTGGATACGGGCATTGCTCAGAGTCCCAGGTCCTTGCCTCACTCTCTCCTCTCTCCCATGCAGGTGTATGTGACGCTGGTACTTGCCACAGTTCTAACGTTCGTCCACCCCTTCCTGGTGTACCGGGAGTGGCGAACAAAGAAAGAGAATCCTCCCTCGGTCTTATAGTTCAGAAGCCCTCACTTTTCAGCCCTGGAGATGTTTCTTTTGCTTATCTTTCTCCACCTTTGAGGAGTCCAGTTAGATTCTGCCTACTCAGCTTACTTGTATTAAATAGGCATGATTTTCTCATTTAAAAAAGCAAACCTTACTTAGCTGCCAGCCAGGACTTCTGATCAGCAAGAGGAAAATCTCAGTAGCCACATGGATTGATGTCATACAGACCAATAGCAAAGGCTTGTAGAAGCTGGAGCGGCTCCCTGCACATGGCCTTGGCAGACCTTGACCCCAGAGGGGTGATGGCAGGAGGAAGGGGCCACCTACTCTTGTTTCAGGCCTGTTTGACCCTGAAACGTGGGTGTGCCTGGACTCTCTGCCTTCAGGTAAATTCCCAGATGAAGAGTGAGGTGGTCGTGGCTTCAGCTGTACTGCTGGTGTTTACAGGTGGTGCTGGAAGCAGCCCTAGCTTTCCCTCCAAGGCATAGCCTTGGTGAGAGAACTCACAGTGAGCTTTGGGGGTGAGGACAAGGGGGTGAGAGGGCCACATTCCTGGGCCTCATCCCAGCTCTGCCACAGATGCTGGGATGACCTTGGCCCAGCCCCTTTCTGATCTGAGCATCACTTTCTACTTTCCCATCTGTAAAATGAGAGTGTTTTGCAGTTGAAGGTTCTTTCTGGTGCTAATGTCCTAGAAGAGGTTAAGAACAGTGATAGAGTCAGGCCACCCCAAGGACCTCGGGAACCAGCTGACTTGTCCAACTGATGGATTTCTGATGAAACATCCTGGGGATGTTTTCCTCTTCAAGAGCGGGGATAGTTGTTTACTTTGGGCCTTTTATAAACAATTTCTTTGGGGAATGATTTATAGAAAAATAAAGCATCTGTGTCTAAGGCAACTACTGTTTCCACCTCTCTAGACTGTGGGGCTGGTGTGTATGTGTGCCTGAGGTCCTGAGAGTGCCCCTTTCTTCCCCCACCCCCTAGGGTATGAACACATCTGGGGTGGTGGGGATCTAGCTGCAGGTCCTAGTGTGGCAGCTGCACCCAGAGCTGGGGCAGGAGCCCTCAGACTAGAGTCTGCCTCCTGGGCTTGGGGTGGTGGGCTCAGAGACTCTCTCCCCCAAGAGGCCCTCCTTCTGCCTCCTCTTCCTCCCCTCCCCTCCCTCACTCCACATCCCCAGCTAGAGGCACTAGATGGAACCAGAAGGTCACAGTTGGAGTGTCGGTTCTGCCCCTCAGCAGCTGTGTGAGTCCCTTAACCACTCTGAGTCACAATTTCCCCACCTGCAAAGTGCAGTTAATCATTTCTACTCCTGGGGGCAATTGTGAGGTTTAAAGATAATTGCTGCTGCCTTGTGGGCTGAGAGCACAGGGGACAGGGAGAGGGGGGACACAGCAGGAAGAGGTGAGGGAGGGGAGGGTGGGTAGGTGAGACCAACCTGGAGGATCTGGAGCACACCAGCTGTTTTATTCCAATTAACCAAAAGAAGGGCTAGGAATGGATGGGACTGGTGGCAGGTTTGTCATCCTTTCATCCTCCCATCATTCAGCAGATGTCTGTGGAGCACCTACAACGTGTCAGCCTGGGCATGTGGAGAGGCACAGGTCTGAAGCCCAGATCTTCCCTTTTTTAGGGGTCTAGGATCCTGGGTCTGAAGACAGACACCAGAGTTGAAATGGATGGGTTTGATCTCGTTTCCCTGCTTGAAAGCTTTCAGTGGCTCCCCTCTGCCCAGAATGCAACCTGACTTTCAAGGCTCCTAGCAGGTGTGATCCTAGCTTCTCTCCGACCCCCCTCACCTCCCACCAATAGGGACAAACACATCCCTTGGTTCCTAGTCTCTGGGTCTGTGTGTGTACCAGCTCCTCACCATGTCTGCCAGATCCTGCTCAAAACGCCTCTAAAATTCATTCTTTGGGCTCTCCACCATGTCTGAGACTCTGGAAGCTCATACCCTTCCTGGTGACCTTTCCTCACCTGGGCAGCAAACTCTAGGAGGTGAGGTCTGCTGTCCTTGGCTCTGACTATGTGCCTGCCGTCCACACAGTTGTTGAATGAATCATCACTGGTTGAGTAGAATCTTGTTCTAGCTTCAGACCCAATTGCAGGGAGACAGAACACTTGGGGGTGGAAGGCTCAATGTGGTGCAGGGGGAAGGACCCTTTTTAATCCCAGCTCTGTCTCTGGTGTGGCCTAGGGTGGGCCATTTCTCTACATCTCAATTTCTTCATCAGTATCATGGGGGAAACAGACACACCTCCTGGGCTGTTATAGTGATTAGAAATTAGGTCAAGAGCCTGCCATGTGATAGTTACTGAACAGATCACATCTAACATTACAGATAACGTTAAAACCCAAAAAAGATGCTTTAATGTCCATCAATCGATAAATGGATATATAAAATGTATCATACGATAGAGTCTTATTTGACAATAAAAAGAAGTGATACACAGTGCAATATGGATAAACCTTCAAAACATGCAAAGTGAAAGAGGCCCCATGTAGCATGATTCTATTTATGTAGGAAATGTCCAGAACATGCCAATCTATAGAGGCAGAAAGTGGATTAGTGGTTGGCTAGGCCTGGGTGAGAAGGGAATGGGGAGTGACTGGAGTGCTTTTGGAGCTGATGAACATTTTTTGAATATACTGAACATCATTGAATTTTACACTTTAAATGAATGAATCGTATGGGATATGAATTAAATCTCAATAAAGCTGTTATTTTTTTTTTAAAAAGCCTGGATTCCCTAGGAAGTGCAGAGAACACTTCTATTCTGAAAGTCAGAGAAGATGGTAGGGAAGATGGGCGGGAGGGAGAATCCTCCGGAGCACAGCCTCATCTTTCTGTCCTGCGGGCCCTCTTCCTGCTCAAGTGGGACCAACTGCTCTCTCAAATGAGGAAGCAAGGAAGAAACCCAGGAGTTTCACAAGTTTTCATTTCGCTCAGCAAGACACTTGCAATGTAACCTCTCTCTCCTGCCGCCGGCCTCAGCAGAGAGGAACTGGAGGCAAGTGTGCCCCCACTGGGCCTCATCAGGAGAATACCAGCCACACGAAGCACAGCCAACCGCATGACATTGGAGCTTTGGGTGGCAATCTCCTTTAAGACGGTTCACCGGGGGAATTGGGTATGATCAGCCCATTCTACAGAAGGGAAAAGTTAGGCTCACCAAGTAGTGCACTGTGGAGCTGATATTTAAACCAGGTTTGTCTGACTTCTAAGGTGACATTTAGATGTTACCTTTACCTGTGTTCTCATGTAAGGGAAGTGTGGTTATTGTAAAACACATCAGAAAATAAAGAGTTAGATGGAAAAGAAGGATCCCTACTTTAGGGGGTGGGGAGACAGAGTCTCAATCTGTTGCCCAGGCTAGAGTGCTATGGCTCACAGCTCACAGCAACCTCAAACTCCAGAGCTCAAGCAATCCACCTGCCTCAGCCTCCAAAGTAGCTGGGACTACAGCGCCCAGCTCATTTTTCTAGTTTTAGTAGAGACAGGGTCTTGCTCTTGCCCAGGCTGGTATTAAAATCCTGAGCTCGAGGGATCCTCCCACCTCAGCCTTTCAGAGTGCTAGGCATGAGCCTCTGTGCCCGGCCACTTTTACATTTATTCTTATGTAAGAGAGGCACGGTTGCTGCAAAACTTCAGAAAATAAAGGGCTGCATGAAAAAGAAGCATTGCTGTTAATGGCATCACTCAGGGTTAACTGTGGTTAACACGGTGGTATGTTTCCTCCCATGGTCTGACTCAACATGTGTGATAACTTAATGATCTCATAAGCTTTTCTAAGTCATCAAATAGTCACCAAAAGTATGATTTTTGATGGTTGCTTACACCCCATTTAAGGCTACGCCGCACCTTATTTATTCTGCACCCCCCTTCCTTTCTGCTCCCCTTTGCTGCCTGTACAGGGGTCCCAGACACGGAGCCAGACCACAGCCTGGTCAACAGACCCAAGAGTCTGGACAATAACAGAACTTGGGGGTGGGGGTGAGATGCATCTACTGGGCTTCCCACAAAAAAGCTGCCTTTGAAGTTTCCAGAGGATGGCATCTCATCCACTAATCACTGTCCATCATCGGGTGGTAGCTGTTCAGTGGAAGGTGCTGGCTGCCAGCAGCCCAGGTGGCCACCAGTGGCTGACTGAACCCAAGATCATGCCTAGTGTTTTCCTACTCCAGGGGTTTTATTTATTTATTTATTTATTTTGAGACGGAGCCTCAAGCTGTCCCCCTGGGTAGAGTGCCATGGCATCACAGCTCATAGCAACCTCCAACTCCTGGGCTCAAGCGAGTCTCCTGCCTCCGCCTCCCAAGTAGCTGG
>CAUYQV010123574.1:0-27166 GCA_963574575.1 Galagoides demidoff | reverse complement strand
TAAATTAGTTTCATAATAGGGGTGTGTACATTGGATACTTTTTCCTCCATTCTTGTGATACTTTGCTCAGAAGAACATTCTCCAGCTCCATCCATGTGAACATGAAGGACGTAAAGTCTCCATCCTTCTTAATGGCTGTGTAGTGTTCCATGGTGTACATATACCACAGTTTGTTGATCATTCTTGGATCGATGGGCACTTGGGCTTCTTCCATGACTCCAGGCCCTTTACTTGATCCCATACTGAAGGAAAGCAAATGCTGGAAAAAGTCATTGGATCAATTAACAGAACTGAAATATAGATGGTAAAGTATTGTATCAATGTTAAATTTACTAAAGTGAATAATAATATATTAGTCACGTGAGAGAATTTACCTTTTCTTAAGAAACATACACTCAAATATGCAGGAATAAAGCTCATAATGTAGGTAACGTACTCTCAGATAAGACATCTCAGATAAAAAATATACACACACATGCACGCACACACATTCATACAGATGTATGGAGAGAGAAAAAGAGAATAAGACACAGAATGGAGATGATAGAGAACTCAAACCATAAATCAAATGAGGTAGAATGGTTTCAAATAACTGAATCTAGCCAAAGGGTATAATGTACTATACTTATTCTTCCAACTTTTTTGTGAGTTTGAAATTATTTCCAAATAAAAAGGTTTTTCTTAATAACATATATCTGCAGGTGATGGCACAGGAAGTTCTGCATAGCAAATTATGTGAAAAAAGCAAAGTACTATAAAATCTGTATCATGTAATTTTGTTTTGTAAACTTAAAAAACATTAAAATCAGAGAGTGGTGGAGAGAAAGAGAGAGTGAGAGAGAGGGGTAAAATAAAAGAACTTTTCTGGAAAAAGATTGAAACAGTTTGTTAACCACAAGATTTGTTCAGTATTGGCAGGGGAGCCAAGGTAGGTAGGAGAAAAAGGATTTGTTTTTCCATTTTATACCACTTTTGCTATTTTTTTTACTTTGCAAATCTATTTTCAATTAATTAAAAATGGATGATGAAGATATATTTCCTTTTATTATACAAGACAAATATCAAACTAAATATAAATAATATTTTATCAATTGGGTTTAATGTTAAATTTCATCCAATATGTCGTTTGTATGTTTTTAATATATTATTAACCAAAATATGGTATTTGAAGGTATTAAGGGTCTGGTTCTGGGGAAAAGGATCCCCTCTATCTATTTGTTTTTAAAGGAAGAACTTGAAATTGTAGGATTCTTCAGGTCCAGAATACATGAATGTTCAAATTCAAACTGAAAAGCAGAGTTCAGCTTCAAAGTTGTGCTACAACTAAGAAGAATGCCTCCAGCCTACCTCCCTTCTTGCTCTACTCAGTCACAGGCCTTATAGAGAAATGAAAAAGTGGCTCTTGGGATCATGCTCAGTACAGGACACTCTTCTACTCTATGTGGTAGAGAGGTGAAGAAACATGGGTTTTTAGACATCTAAACCTGATATAATCCAAACCTGCAATGGTTCAGATATGGTTGGCTTGTCCTCACCAAAGCTCCTGTTAAAATTTGACCCCTATGGTTGGGAGATGGGGCCTGTGGGAAGGTGTCTGGGTTATAGAGATGGATCCCTCACAAATGGTCTGGTGCTGTTGTCTAAATAGTGAGTTCTCATTCTTGACAGCCTATGTTAGTTCTTTTAGGAATGGACTACTTGCCAGGAGAGTGGTCTAGAAGAGAGCCAGAAGGCCTCTCCGGTTTCCTCCTCTCTACATGTGTCTGCTTCCCCTTTGACCTCCTCTGCCATGTTGTGACTTAGAACAAAAGCCCTCACCAGAAGCCATGGCCATGCCTTTGAACTTCTCAGCCTACAGAAACATACACTAAAGAAATCTCTTAGAAATTACCCAGTTTGGGGTATTCTTTTATAGTAATACAAAACAGACCATGACAATATCCAACAAAGGAAATTTTTCTTCTCTAAGGTACTTTTTAAAGCATCAACTCAGCTAGCTAAAGCTTCCTTAAAGCCATGCCCAAAGCCCTCTAAAGTAATGCCTCCCAAATGTAACTGTGCCTATGAATCACCTCAGGTTCTTGTTAAAATGCAGATTCTGATGCAGTAGGTCTGGGAGAAGCTTCTTTCTGCATTTCTAACAAATTCCCTGGTAGTACTGATGCTGTGGTTTACGGACAAGTTGGCTAGGCAAAGCTACAAAGCATTGGTAAGAATGGGGCATAGCCCTGAGTTTTTCCCTGCTCATCTTTTTAAAAAATCTAGTTATGTTATTCCTGCTTCTCTCATCCTGTGAGTCCTCAGGGCTACTTGAGATCAGACACTGTATCACACTCAACTATCTATTCTTGCCTGGACTGAGACTATCATCTCCAAAATTTCTGTCACATGGACCCTTTAAAAAGACATACTTGTAAAACGTGCCTATCTGGTATTTTTAAAGCTAATGGTTATGATGTTAAAGAAAAACAAAACAAGCAAACAGCTAACTAGTTGTCTATCTGGTACAAGAAACCACTTATAATCATGTTGAAAACATGTTATTCTGGAAAAAAAAATGGTAGGCGGCACCTGTGGCTCAAAGGAATAGGGCACTGGCCCCATATACCAGAGGTGACGGGTTCAAACCCAGCCTCAGCCAAAACTGCAAAAGAAAAAAAGTGCCGTGGACCTAATCTGTGGGGGAGATCCAGCCCCCAAGCATGTCTCAAGCTGTTTTAAGAAGAGTTGCTTAGGAAGCACTTTCTTATATGTGTGTATCTGTTGTATTAAGTCCACAAGTAGACTCTGTATAAAGCACAAATTATGCATATTACTTCTGACAGCCAATATCACCTTCATTCTGTGTCTCGTACAAGCCCATCAAGGAGAAGACAGCACAGTCTGCCTCAGGACCTACTTCCACATCCATTACACCTGTAGGAGACTAATGTTTTTAAGACTGATGGTTTATTGTCCCTTGCAGAAAGGATATGCATAGAAAGGTACAGGAAAACTCATAAAATCCATGGAATATCAATCATAATGTAAAAATAATTAATGTCTCAAGATAAGTGACTTGGTAGGAAACAGCTCAGGTTTCATTAAAGACTAAAGACCCCATTGCATTTCCCCAAACTGTTTAAAAGGAAAGTCTGTTGACATCAAACACACAGTCCACATGGATTAAATTAGGTCACTCTTTGTGTTACAGTTTAAGATTTCATAAAGTACAGCTTGTGGTTAAATCATGTGTTTCAGTTCTGAAGGGCTGCTTGATGACTTCCCAATCTCTTCAATATTGTACCATTAGTGACATTTCTCCAAGCACCATATAGCACTTTTCAATCTGGTCTTAATAATCCACCCCCTACTTTTGTAGCCCACTCCACATTTGATTCCTAATAAACAAATATTTGTGGTGTGTCCGTGGGCTGTTTGACCACTGGCATATTTGGCTCAGGATAGCATTCCATGAAGAAAGAAGACACATCTGTGACCCCTGCGTTAAATGTTGCTGGGCATGGGATTTCATGGAAAGCACTGAGTTTTTTTTTTTTCTTTTTCGAAAGGTTTAGTGGCAACTGAGGGATACTAAACTGTGACAGCTGTTCAAAGGGGGACAATTATTCAAAAGACTCTAACAAGGAATGTTTCTTCTCCTCCCTCCCTCTAGTTGAGGTCCCCAAATGCTAAAGCATTAGTGGGTTTTTAGATAAGCAGGAAACCGGGAAGACAATGGAAAGAAAAGATTTCCTTTATACATATGCAAGGTCTCCAGATGCTTGGGTTTCTCTACTTCTTAGCGCGACTCTGGGCAAAGATTTAACCACTTGGGAGCTCACATAGACAAGGAATGTTTATTCATCTCAATATCTTCCTGTTTTCAGGATTAAAGACTGTCAAAAACAAAGACATCAGCAAGTCCATGCTGTCTGTCTTGTTTCACTTAATTCATTTTGTTTGCAGTCATAACAGGCATGCTATTTATTTAGTTGTAAGTACATACCAAAGTAAGGATGCATTCCCTTTAATCCTTTAATTTAACAAGATCACATACTTTAGGAAGCCAAAGGCTTTACGGCAAGATTAGAATAAAGAGTTCTGTTTCCTCTTAGATTAAAATAGATATCCTGAATATTTGATTTGTGGTATATCATTATGGTTGATATTTAGGTGCTCTCTTGCTGAGGTCTAAATTAGTATGTTTATTAAATTCCCTCTAAGTGGCATTTTACCCACTGTGTTTACATTTAGAATCATCTTTCATGATAAAGTCTGTCATAAAATGGGAAAACTGATTTACTGCCTACATTTCTTCCAAGTTTGGTAGCTAAGACCCATCTGTCAACAGAAATAAAACATGTACACACACACACACACACACACACACAGTTTCCTTAAAAGATCTGAGGCCTTTTAGCCTACTTCCCTTCTTAGTTAAGTTTTAGCTTTTCTGATTCCTGCCAAAAGTTTTCCTTTACTCTGGTAGGAGGTCAGACAAGGTTTATGTTCAAAATCTTCTCTACCTGATAAGGTCTAGGCACAAACTTTTGGATAAGGCTTTGTGTATTTCACAAACCACAATTCAAGCATCTATACTTGAGGTGCAGATTGAGATAAATTTTAAAATAAATAATCAGTTTGCTTGATATTCCCCCCCCAAAAAATATGTTAATCTGTGAATGGAAAACTTAAATGGTTACAACAAGAAAAAGACTATCAAAAGAGATGATCAGTTTCCACAAAGGTTCTGGAGTGGCCAGCTTATATGTAGACGACTTTGCTGCCCCCTGGTCTGGCTGGCCTGTAGGCAAGGGAAGAGGACATCTGACAAATGGTGAGATATTAAGAGGAAAAACCTGGCAGCATGAAGAGCCATCTTCTTCCGCAGTGTCCTATGGTGGCTGGACCTCCCACACTGGTCTTCCCTTTACACAGAAAAGTGGAGCCAACTCCTCCCCAGCTCCCTTTACCACTGACTATCCAAACTCTACTTTATTTCAAACGACCAGCAGAGTAAAAGCACCCCATCAAACCAGGAGCACTCAGTAACACCTCATGTTATAGTGATTTATCAGCTTGACTAATCCAAACACTGGGCAGTTCTGAAGAATTGGCATTCACTGTGGAGTGAGGGAGGAGAGAGAAATATCTGAAGAAGGGGCAGGTGTCAGGAAGGAAGGTAGGCTTTGGAGGGGAGAAGTAGTTTGTACACAGCAGAAAGAGGGGTTAAACAGGCCAGAGTTCATGCTCCTCCAGCTTCATCCTCATTTGTAAGGCAGTGTTCCAAACATACTACACATGATGATTCATTTAATCCTCCTAACAACCCTAGAAGATACACACTATTAGTATTACTGTCTTCATTTTGCAGGTGGGAAAACGAAGGCACATAAAGTTTAAGTAACTTGCTCAAGGTTCCACTGAGAAAGGGGCTTCAAGGAGGGCGGGAGGAAAACCTGACCAGCTGCACCAGGAAGTCCGAAAGGCCCATAAGAATATAGGTATGGGCTCGGCGCCTGTGGCTCAATCGGCTAAGGTGCCAGCCACGTACACCTAAGGTGGCGGGTTCGAATCCCCAGCCCGGGCCCGCCAAACAACAATGATGGCCGCAACCAAAAAATGGCTGGGCATTGTGGCGGGTGCCTGTGGTCCCAGCTACTTGGGAGGCGGAGGCAGGGGACTCGCTTGAGCCCAGGAGTTGGAGGTTGCTATGAGCTGTGATGCCATGGCACTCTACCCAGGGGGACAGCTTGAGGCTCCATCTCAAAAAAAAAAAAAAGAATATAGGTATGAAGTAACCTAGGTAACCAATGACCAGTAGAAAAAGACAAGAAGCACTGATGAATCGAAAAGGGCAATGATGCCTGTCGGTGCAGGGAGACCAGTGAAAGACTTACTACCTATTTCAAAGAAGCATTTACACCCCCATACTGCCCTGTGCATGTCTCCCTTACCTTCTATCCTTTATGAAAGGGACCCACTGCCACCTCTCTTCGGAAATGCTCTAAACTTTCTCTTTGTTCTTCCTAAATAAAATTTCTCTTTGTTATACTAAAACTTGCGCAAGTTACTTTTACTTCCTAGTCACACTGCCAGTGCTGCTCCAGTTTTATTTTCAGTTTCCATTCATTTTGGCTTTCCATCACTGCTGTGCCTCAGTTGAATTTTCTGGCTCAGCTGAGTAATTGAATCACGTCAACTGGGTTCAAGGAACTGGGATCCCCAACCCACAACAGCCACAACTAGTTCAAATTCTAGTTTGGAATGAACTGGCTCAAAGAGTCCATATTCCCTTATTCTAACTCTAGGATGTCCCATAAAATAAGTGGTTTAACCTCTGAATTTCAAGGGTCAATTCAAGAAACTAAAGATAAAAAATCT
Organism: Galagoides demidoff; assembly: GCA_963574575.1. Taxonomy (NCBI): domain Eukaryota; kingdom Metazoa; phylum Chordata; class Mammalia; order Primates; family Galagidae; genus Galagoides; species Galagoides demidoff. Next base: position 20,800 of record CAUYQV010123574.1, on the reverse strand, counting down.
AAGTCGTGTTGTGAGAATTCAATGTGAATATGCATAATTGTGAAAAATGGATTTCCTTCTTAAAGAGATTAGAGACCTACAAAAAAGGTAATAAAGAGGACATAAAAGGGCAGTTTCGCCTGCCTCCCACTTTGGCTGGCATGTTTCCTGGCCTTCCCACCAATACCCCACATGTCCCCCAGACTACCAGGCTACACCCCAGCTCAACTACTCCCTAGCCCTGTTTGGAGGTTAATGACCAGCTGCTTGAGTAGGACCACAGGGCACTTTCATCTCCAGTACCACAGAAAGGAACAATCAAGCAGAGAATATTAATAACAAGCCAAATCCTCCTCTTCTGGAACAGCAATGGAAAACTTGGGTTATTTGTCCCAATATGTTTTCATTCTCACTACATGAGCAAAATTCCTTAGCGCTAACCAGACAAGAATTGCTTCCATTTACCAGAAACTGCCTTTTTCCCTTTACTTTATATTTTCCAAAGCAAGACACTTGTTTTTGATGTTGTCACATGAACAAATGTGCATTCACTACCCAGGAAGGTTCTGGAGCAGGCTGTAGCAAGACCAGCAGAAACTGCCTGCAACTGGGGATTAGAAGTGGGTCTCCCACTCTTCTGGGTAACCCCTGACTTAACCCCTCCAGATTTCCTAGCTGTTCCCCAGTAAACTAGGCTAGCTCTCTTGTTCCTTTCTAGATCTAACTCACAGAGGCCCCAGTCTTTGGGCACTGTACTTGCTATTTGAACAAAGCAACTAATTGAAAAGTAGGAAACAGAAATCCCTCAAATTGATACTTTGGTCCTGAATTGAAATTTAGTAAAACTAAAATGACAATCACTGAATTTTATCCTACCTACTTGGATGGGTGGCACCAACAAAAGAGACATGTACTGAGCTATCACAGAAATACCAAAAGTAATTCTCTGGTGGTAACTTGGTTCAGTTAAAAAAAAAATCATTTCTTCCATCCATGTATCACAATACATCAAGCTCTCCTCCTCCAAGTCCTCACCCTTGTTCCCTCTATAGGATACCTCTCCCCCTAGGTCTTCCCAAGGCTGGTGCTTTCTCACCATTCAGGTCTCACCTAAATGTCTTCATCTCTAAGCGCCCTCCCTTAATCCTCCAATCTAAAGTCATTATTTGTATTATTACTGTATAAGTTTGCTAGGGCTGCTATAACAAAGTGTCAAAAATCTGATGGTATAAGCAATAGAAATTTATCATTTCATATCATCTCATAATCTTAGAGGCTGGAAGTCTGAGATCAAGGTGTTAACAGAGTTAGTTCCTTCTTAGGACAATGAGAAAGAATGCTCCATATCTCTCTCCTGGCTTCAGGAAATACGCTAGGGATCTTTGCAGAAGTGTGTCCTGCCTTCATCTTCATATGGCCTCCTCCCTTCACGGGTGTCTGCCTTCACACTTTCTCTTTTCTTGAGGATATCAGCCATGTTGGCTTAGGGGTTCACCTTACTTCAGTATCACCTCATCTTAACTTAGCTAATTATATCAGCAATGACCCATCTCCAAATAAGTCACATTATGAGGCGCTGTGGACAAGAACTTCAACGTATAAATGAAGGAAGCATGACTGAACCCATAATTACCCTTTTACCTTTTCTTCACAGAAGATATTCCAAGCTTATTTTCAATATCTATTTAATTATTTCTCTTTATTTCTCAAGTGACAAGATTCTAAATTGATGCTAAACAAGATTATATATTTCCACTAAGGCACGAAGATTTATAATAGATAAAAGGTGAGATGTGGGGAAGATTTCTAGCAGAAGGATCAGAAGCTAAGAGGCTAATAGTAGATTAGGTCCCTGCTTCTCCTTAGATCCATGAATGTGCCCACCAATCTGGGGAACTTACTAACATGCACATTCTGACTCCCCAGGTCTAGGGTGAACACCATGAGAGTCTGCATTTCTAATAAGCTCCCAACAATATTCACAGTGCTGCTCCCTATACCTAGGGTGACCAAACATTCTGCTTTTGGCAGGACAGTCCCACTTTTCAACAATTTGTCCCACATCTCACGATGTTTTAAAAAAGTCCCAATTTTTGGAAAGAATGCATGAACGGGCAGGAGAACAAGAAGGGAATATACGGTTTTCGGCTGCCATGTGGCTATTTTGCGAGAATATGAGTTTTATATTATTTGTGTTAATTTTATAATGTTAAACTGTAATAATAACAAATAATTGCTGAGAAGTGATTATCTAGAACTGCTTATCAAAGTTTGCATTGTTGTCAGGCCCTGCCCTGCCCCCCGGCCATGTTGTCCCACCCTACCAATGTTAAAATCTGGTCACCCTACCTATATCACACTTTAAATAGTAAGGGATTAGATGATAGATTCATAAAAACAAAATAAAAGCATTCAAAGAACGAAGAGAGAGGATATTGGTGAGAAGATTACTTTGTTAAGAGCTGAGCTCTGGTTACCCCTTCCCAGAGGAAGAGATGTGTCTGTGGAAGATGCCGCTTTCCAAACTCAGGCTTATGGGACCATTTGGAATTTGCCCTGAGACTACTGAATCTAGAAAGGGGAGTGATGAGTCTGATTCTCATCAGGGAAACCTAACAGGTTAAAGACTGGGCTGCTAGTGGCTCAGATGGAAGAAACAAAGGGCAGGCATGTTCAGAGCAGCACAAAGTTCCAGAGTTATTCAGCAAAAAGGTGTGAGAAATGGGCCCTGTGCAGGAAAGCAACTGTCTCTCAACAGCATCACTCAAATAGGGAGTCTTCCAATTCCATTTTGACTCCTCTACCTCGATTCTCCACAGCTGGAAGAGTCAGAAAAGCCGCTGACTCATGAGGGGAAGAGAAGGCCCACCATAAAAGAGGGGAAACCACTCACACTCTTTCTTAACCTGCAGGATCTCACCTCGGAAAGGCGAAAAGAAGTAAGCCAAATTGAGATTGTGCTCTCAACTTCCAGGGACTAAAATATTTTATTACCTGAGAGTGACAAGAAAGGTCATAAGACTGTGAGAGTTTTCATGCACAAGTTGGGGGAAGGATGACTTACACTAAGTAGGTTAGAGACCGCAGAAGACAAAAATAAAGAGAATTTTAGGAATACGTTATACCACAAATTAACCCTCCACGTTCATTGTGCTGGTGAAAACTACCTGTCCTTTGTGGAAGGTAAGGCCGACAAGAACAGAACCCCCGACGGGGTTACTCCCTACCACGGTGCTGCATTTGCACTGCACACCACGCACTACTGGTACAGGGTTGCCCCAGTCAAAGCTGGACAAGGAACCCCATTTATTTTCTAGGCCTGGGTGAGCTCAGAAATCAGTTGCATCACAGACCCCCATCTGGAGGCCTTTTCCAGGCCATGTTTAAGCAAGATCATGAAATAAACGGCCTGGCCAGTTCTGGGAGGTTCCTCCTGGAGTAGCGAGCACACATCCTCATGCCTAAGGCGAGAACTGCAAGGAGGGCGCTCCTGCGCTAATTTTACGATTATTTTATGCCTGCTGACTTCTGGCCAATTCTAACACACTTCCCCCAAACCCGCTACCTGCAAAACGGGTGAAAAGTGACTTTTAAACCCCTTGACTGAAGGGGTAGGGAGCTTCCCACTTGGGTTCCTCCACTCTGCTGCCAGAGGTTCTGTGCCCTTCTTTCCTTCTCTATTCCTTTTTCTGTCAATAAACTCTATCCTGTAGCTTTTTCCTGTGTTTGGTGGGTTCATTCTTCAAATCTCCAAGATCAAGGACACAGCAGAGAGAAATTCTGGTAACACTACCTCCTCAGTCCCCAAACTTTGAGCCACAGACTGGTGACCTGTTGGTAATGTGGCTGTAAAGCACAAAAGGAGTGGCGATTTACAGCGCCTCCCCTTCCCTCACACCGCTGCCTTAGCGCCACCTCCTGTCAGACTAGCATCAGTATTAGATTCTCACACCCCACTGCAAACGGCGCCTGCGCGGGATCTAGGCTGCCTGCTCATTATGAGAATTTAGGCCCTGCGGATGGGAAATGCAGATGCAATGCATGTGAATCATCCTCAAACCATCACCCTCCACCTCATCCACGGAAAGATTGTTTTCCATGAAACTGGTCCCTGGTGCCAAAAAAGGTTGGACACGCTGCTGTACTACACAATGGTACCACATCCAAGGGAATGGGATTCAAATTGCAGACATCACAGACTTGCATGCTTACTACCAAAATTGTCCAGCAAAGGCTGTAATAAAATCAAGATATGACTATTATGACTCAGCGCCTGTAGCATAGTGGTTATGGCACCAGTCACTTACACGAAGGCTAGTGGGTTTGAACCCAGCTTGGGCCAGCTAAACAACAATGACAACTGCAACCAAAAAAAATGGCCGGGGTTGTGGCAGATGCCTGTAGTCCCACCTACCTGGGAGGCTCAGGCAAGAGAATCGCTTAAGCCCAAGAGTTTGAGGTTTCTGTGAGCTGTGATGCCACGGGACTCTACCAAGGGCAACATAGCGAGTCTTTGTCTCAAAAAAAAAAAAAAAAAGAAAGAAAGAAAGAAAGAAAAGAAAAAGAAAAGAAAAGAAAGCTATGACTTATTCAACAGATATAAGAAAATATATTGAGGAAGCTAATTCTTCAAAAATACCTCCTGAGCTAATGACGGCCTGATATCTTGGCCCTTGAGATCCCTTGGCTTATAGCAAACATCTGGTGAATATTTATGAATGAATGAACCAGGGCTTCCTATTAAATCACCCTTCTGTGAATCTACATTAAAGTGGTGACTAATATTTTAAAAGAAAACTCCAGAATTACTATAGACCAATGAGAGAATGTGCAAAATAGCTTGGTGCGTAATTAATACACAGAAATCAGTAGTCTAATCTTACACAATCAGATAGAAGATTTATAAAAGCGCCCATTTGCAATAATAAAAAAAGGTAAAATATCTAAGAATAAATGTGGAAAAAAGTACAGAATCAATGTGAAGAAAACTTTAAAATATAACCCCAGCACTTTCACAAATGGAAAAAAAGACAACATGGTAAAAAACAGGTTTTACTCTTGACCGTGTCTGAGACTCTGAAAATCCCATAATTAGGAGAAAGTCAAAGTCTGCAAAAGGTGGCTGATAAAAGAGCAAGTGCAATAATTTATTTCTATGGATGTGCCCCTATTTTAAATTGTGTGCTAAACTGATCTGGGGGATTCTCGGTAGTATGAATCTTCTCCCTGCCTGCAGTCAGGTACTCGTCTAGCTTCACTTCAGAGTTTCACCATGGGACCCCAAGAAGACGTATCCAAAGAGAGCTCAAACATAAAAAAAAAAAGCATAGCCTTCTTTCCACAATGGCACAATGGAAGCCCAGGAGCACTCACTCCCTCTTCCCCTCCCTGCTAGCACACTCACAATGGGGGAGGGTCCCTCAGGGCAGGAAAAGAGGGGGGGGCAGGGCTGGGGGAGTACAAAAAGGGAGTGCTAGGACTTTGGCTTGCTCTTCCTAGTGCTGAGAATTCTCTTCCCCTAATGTCATTTGGCTAGAACTTTGTCATTTAGGTCTTAGCTCAAATGTCATTCCCTCAGAGAAGGGGTGCCTAACTATCTCGTCTAATGCCCCACATGCCACTATCACTTTCTATTGCTTTATAATTTTTAAGAAGTTCTTCCTAGTCCTTGTCCCTCTAACTTCCCATATTTGTTTATTACATATAGTCTGATAGTCTGTATCTCTGAGATATAGGAGAATGAAAGCAGGACATTGTATCCAGAGTCCAGAACAGATACTGACACATAGGTGATGCTCAGTCCAGCTTCAAATTACTTTGCACCTTCTCACCCTGAGAGTTACCATAGCTCCAGAGTTATTTCCTATGCTTCATCTGTTTCATCAGTATCACCCCCAGCTTCTTTAAGATTTATTGATCACCTGTACATATCTGGCACTGTTCTAGATTCTTGGGATACAGTGGAGAAAAATGAAGCTCTGCCCTGATGGACTTTCTATTTTACTGAAAAGAGTTCATGATGAACCAATAAATAACTATATACTATGTTAGACATGTAAGTGCTATGGGGGGATTTAAAGCAGGATAAGGGAGTAGAAAGGGGATAGGCTGGTGTGCATAAGTGCCTGGTAATGGGTCAGGGAAGAGCTTTCTAGGGAGGTGATCGGAAAGATTGAGGGAGAAAGCTAAATGGATAACTGGGAGGTGAGCACCCTATGTGGTTGTGTGCCAAGGCCCTGGGGAGGAGATGCTTGGTGTGTTCAAGAGACAAGGAAGCCAGTGTGGTAGGCAGAGAGTGGATGACAAACTAGTAGAAAGTGAGTGAGAAGATAGCTGGGGTCCAGAGCATGGGGGCCCTGGAGATCATGGGAAGGACTTGGGCTTTTATTCATAGTGAGATGAGGAACTATCCAGAATTGAAATGATCTGATTCTCTTTTTGAAAGTAAACTGAGATGCTCTGTGGTAACAGGCTATGGTTTGGTGGGGGTGGGAGTCAGGGTGAGAACAACAGGATGGAGGCCTGAGGGTGGTGTTAGATTGGGCTTGGTGGTAGGAGATGAAGTATTTGGGGAAATCTTTGGAAGAAAAGACCAAACAGAATTTATAGAAGGGCTCAATGTGGGATATGAGTGCAAATATCAAGGTTCTAATTTCAGTTCTTTCCTCTAACCTTTCCGCTTTAGGTTTTGCTCGTGAATTCCTAATTATATCTCCTCAGCAAACGACACACCCTACCTGGATTCTCTTCCACAGGGCAGGTCCTGGTTCTCACCCAGAACCCCCTTGTGACCAGGCAACTAGCTGAAAATCTTTTGCTCCATACAAAAGTATTGTAAGGAGTCCCTACCTACTTCTCCTGCTTTATCTTTTTAATCCTTTATTATCTCTCTCCACTCAAATCAAAATATGCTGCCTCTGAAACATTCAAATCCCATCTGCTCCATAAAGCTCACTCAGTCTAAACTGATCTCTATGTCCTTTAAAATTTATAGAAATTGTAAAATCCATCAAGCAAGCAATTCTGCTTTGCATTATGACATCTCTTCTTGTTGTTAATTTAAATATTTTATTATTGCTTAACATTTCATATGACCTTATATCATTAACTAAAATATAAATCCTTCATGGGCAGCGAATCTACTTTATATTCCTTTATAGTCTCTTATCACATAGTATTACCAGCACATAGTGCCTTATGCTTAGTAGATGATGAATAAAAATGAACTCGTGTAATTATATGAGCTACATAGCTCTGGCCTCTGCCTCCATTTCTTCCCCATCTATTTCCATCTTGTTCCCACTTAATCAATCTCCCAGACCCTCCAAAGTGTGTTTTAACTGAAAAGCAGGGTTGATGTAAGGAAAAAATGTAATATATAGCTATAAGATAAGTTGCAGTCTTATTTAGGAGTCTAAAATGCAAGACCAGAAAATTAACACTTAATTTGATAGGCAATGTGAGTCTTTGAAGTGCTTTCAAAAAAGGGGGTGGCATGATATTAGCCAAATTTTAATAAGGAAGAATAATCTACCTACTTGTATACTATGGATTGGAAAGGAAATAGGCAAGTGGGAATTGTTATTCCTGATCTAGCTATTGAAAGGATTCATATAAGAAGTATCAAAGATCTAAAATAAACGGTTAGCAGGGGAATGTGAAACGTTTAGCAGAAAGAGTCTGCTAACGGAATCTTCAGGGCTTTCAATGAGTTGCATAGGGTAACTGAAAAAGAAAGAGGAGTTACTCGTAACAGGTTCTAATTATTAGTACTTAGGAAAAAACTGTGATATCATTAACAGAAACAAAAGGCAAGGAAAAGTTGATTACAGGAAGAACATAGTGAATTATTGTCAACATGTTGAATTTGAGATGGTGTCATTTATCCATATAGATAAACTTGAGATGGTATCATATAGAGGTGCCTCAAAGGTAGATAGAGAAAGAGAATCATAATTAAAAGAAATATCAGTACTACTAAAGACAGCATTTGATGAGAGATGATGGTTTGCAAAAGCATACCCTTTACCTTCCTCCAATTTAGCCTGTTGCCCCCCACTCAGACTAGTCCAGCTGCTGTAGCCTAAACTATCTCCAACAAGTAGCTCCCAACAAAGATATTCAAAAGTGAGACAGATAACGAATTAGAAAGAAAAGTATTGGTGTGGCTGAAACTGAGGAGGCAAGCTGGATGCTGGCTCTGATGGGAATGTCTTCCCTTAACTTACTCAAATTCTTCCCTGACCTAGCAATTATGAATTGGGCTGCAAAGAACATTCTGATACTTGAGTTAATTTTTGGATAGCAGAGGGGGTAAAGGTCTAGTTTTATTCTTCTGCATATGTATTTATAGTTTTCCCAGCATTATTTAGTGAAGAGTCTGCCCTTTCTCTACTGTGTGTTCTTGGTGTCTTTGTCAAAAATCTGTTGCCTTTGTATACCTAGATTAATATCTGGGTTCTATATTCTGTTCCATTGATCTGTATGTCTGTTTTTATGCCAGTACCATGTTGTTTTGGTTGCTACAGCTCTGTTGTATATTTCAATTCTGGTAATGTGATGCCTCTGGCTTTGTTCTTTTTGCTTAGGATGGCTGTGGCTACTGAAGATCTTGTCTTTCATGGTTTCCTATAAATTTTAAAATTAAAAAAAATTTCTGTGAAGAATGTCATTGATATTTTGATAAGATTGCACTGAATATGTAGATTACTTTGGATAGTACATGTAGGGCAATTTTAATAATACTAATTCTTTGGACCCATGAACATGGGTTGTCTTTCCATTTGTTTGTATCCTCTTCTGTTTCTTTCATCAGAGTTTTGTAGTTTTCTATAGAGGTCTGTCATCTCCTTTGTTAAATTTATTCCTAGGTATTTATTTGTAGCTTTTATAACAGATTTATTTATTGATTTCTTTTTCAGCCCATTAGTTGTTCCTATATAGAAACATGATGGATTTTTGTATGTTGATTTTGTATCCTGCAACTTTACTGAATTTGTTTATCAATTCTAATAGTTCTTTGGTTTTGCATTCTGGGTTTTCTCTATATAGAATTATATCATCTTCAAACAGGGATAATTTGACTTCATCCTTCAGTTTGGATACCCTTTTTTTCTTTCTCTTGACTAATTGCTCTGCCTAGGACTTCCAGCCTTATGTTGAATAAGAGTGGTGAGAGTGGGAATCTTCATCTTGTTTCAGTTTTTAGGGGAGAAGCTCTTAGCTTTTCCCCATTTAGTATGATGTTAACTGTGGGTTTGTCATATATAGTCTTTATTGTATTGAGGTACTGTCCTTGTACACTTAATTTATTGAGACTTTTTATATTATGAAGGGATATTGATTTTTTCTAATGCTCCTTTTGCATCCGTTAAGATGATCACATGGTTTTTGTACTTTATTCCATTGAAGCGATGATATATCACCTTTATTGATTTGCATCTGTTGAATCATCCTTATATCTTTGGTATCAACCCCCAGATCATGGTGTATCACTTTTTTAATGTGTTGTTAAATTTGATAGTATTTTGTTAAGGATTTTTGCATCTGTGTTCATTAAGGACTGTCATTTTCTTTCTTTTTTTTTTTTTTTGTTAAGTCCTTATCTGTTTTGGTATCAGAGTTATGCTGGCCTCATAAAATGAGTTAGAAAGATTTCCCTTCACTTCAATTCTCTATAATAGTTTGAGAATAATTGATATTAGTTGTTTTTAAAGTTTCTGAATTCACTGATAAAGCCATCTGGTTTTAGGCTTTTCTTTACTGGGAGAATTTTTATTCTAACTCAATCTCTTTAACTGTTACTGGTCTGTTCAGGGTTTCTGTTTCTTCTTAGTTCAGTGCTGATAGGATGTATGTTTCCAGGGATTTACACATTCTCTAGGTTTTTGAATTTATTGGCATATAGTTGTTTAGTATAGTAGTTTCTGGTATGTTGTATAGTAGTTTCTAATGATCCTTTATATTTCTGTAGTATATATTATATATTGAGACATTTCCTTTGTCATTTGTGATTTTATTTATTTAGGTCCCCTCTTTTTTATTTTAGTTTCTATAGTTAATGGTTTACCAATTTTGTTTATATTTTCAAAAAACCCAATTTTTTGTTGATCTTTGTATTTTTTTAGCCTCAATTTCATTTATTTATGATCTGCTCTTTGTTATTTCCTTCCTTCTACTAATTTTATGTTTGGTTTGTTCTTGCTTTTCTAGTTCCTTGAGCCATATCATTAAGTTGTTTATTTGATTTCTTTCCAGTTTTTTTTTTTTTGTTTGTTTTGCAGTTTTTGGCCAGGGCTGGTTTTGAATCTGCCATCTCCGGTATATGGAGCTGGCACCCTACTCCTTTGAGCCACAGGCACCACTGTCTTTCCAGTTTTTTGATGTAGACATTTATTGATGTAAACTTGCCTTTTTTTTTTTTTGAGACAGAATCTCACTTTGTTGCTCTTGGTAGAGTGCTATGGTGTCATAGCTCACAGCAACCTCAAACTCTTGGGCTCAAGTGATTCTCTTGCCTCAACCTCCTGAGTAGCTCAGACTACAGGCACCTGCCACAATGCCTGGCTATTTTTAGAGATGGGGTCCTGCTCTAGCTCAGGTTGGTCTCAAACTCCTGAGCTCAAGTGATCCATCAGCCTCAGCCTCCCAGAGGGTTAGGATTTCAGGCATGAGCTACCACACCCATGCATAAACTTACGTCTTTAATACTGCTTTTGCTGCATCCCATAGGTCTTGATATGTTTCTGTTTTCATTTGTTTAAAGGAAATACCTACTATTTTTATAAATTATGTTTCCTATACCCTCCCCTTCTCTTCTCCTTCTGGAATGTTTATAATACAATATTTGTTCACTTAATGGTGCCCCATAAATCCTGTAAGTTTTCTTCATTCTTTTTAATTTTTAATTATTATTATTTTTTTAGCCTGTGGTATTTCAAAAGATCTGTCTTCAAGTTCAGAAGTATTTTCTTCTGTTTGGTCTAAGCTCTTTGGAAGCTCTTAATTGTGTTTTTTATTTTATTCATCAGATTCTTTAGCACTAGGATTTTTGTTTGGTTCTTTTGTGTGATACCTATTTCTTTGCTGAATTTCTCATTCAAAGTATGACTAGTGTCCTGATTTTATTGAATCATCTATTTGTGGTAGAGTGCTATGGTGTCATAGCTCACAGCAACCTCAAACTCTTGGGCTCAAGCAATCCTTTTGCCTCAACCTGCCAAGCAGCTCGGACTACAGGTGCCTACCCCAACCATTTTACAGAAGTAAAATAGTTACCTCTTCCAATTTTATGGAATATGTTTTATAGGCAAGGATTTATTTGTATAGATGGGTTTTGAGGTGTTGTTTCAGTGGGGTACATTATTTTTGGTTGTGGGTAGACCAAGTAGTGCACTCTACATGTAGTTTCTTCAGCTGTAATCCACACTAGTGACCTTTTCAAGTGTCTCAGTAGCATAAGCTAGAGAATTTGTGACAGTAGGGGTGTGATTTTGCTTGAGGTGAGCCAGCTCTGTTGTTTCCCAGGTCAGGGGCACTTGTGCATGCATGGTAGATTGACCAACATGGAATCTAGCTCTTTGGGATTGGGGTATGGGACTTTTACTTTGGCTGGGGGCATTGATACACTATTTCTAAGCTGGTCTGGGGGCATAGCTGTTTTTTAGCTCCAGGAAGTGGGCAAAGGGACATGTTATAGGCGGTAGCCCATGGAACTGTTTCTTATGCTTGGGACTGTTCCCTATGGCTTTCATTTGGCCTGAGTGCATGTCTGATGACAGTGAACCAGAGGGCTGTTTTTTAAGCCCAGCATGGATGCATACAACTGCTCAATTGGCATGGGGGCTTGCCACCTGGGAATGTTTGTGGGCTATTTCTCAGGCCTTGATTGCTAATGTGAGGCTTTTGGGTAGGTCAAGGGTATGTCCAAGAGAAGGAACACCAAAAGGAATAGGTGTGTAGCCCTCTAGCTGGCCTGGGGGCATATCAACTGCTCAAGGACCTCTTTTGCTAAGGGCAGGGCACTGCCTGGTTCAAGGGCACATTTGCCCTGGGCAGGACTGCCAGACTGTTCCTCTGGCAGGAAATGTGACTGGTAGAGGTTGCGTTACCTGCTGTATGGGACCAGAGTCATAGCTGATCCTGGGCCCATTCTCCATGAAGCTGGGGTGTGGCATTCAGCCAGTGGTATGGGCTAGGTGGAATGAAGATAGGGCCCTATTGCTGGAGAAGCACAGTGGCTACTGGCCCCCAGTGGAAGGCACATTTTACATGTAGTTCTGGTCTCAGGGTAGCAGCATACTGCCCCAGCTTAGCTCACAAGGGGTTGTGGAGAGGGGGCATGATCACGCTTTGTGTTTCTTATCTGAAGCATGCAGCTGCATGAATTCCTGGCAGCTCTCCAAACTGGATTTAGGGCTTTTGAGGACTATGGGATTCTGTAGTAAGAACTGTAGGGAGCTGGTGGGATTCTGCTGCTTACCTTTTCCCTGCAAGTAATAGTTCCTCCTACCTCTAGCCTGATCCAATTTGGGCAAGGGAGATGTAGCTACAGACTAAGTGTCTCCACACTGTCCTCCTGGGCTTCCAGTCACCACTGTTGCCTCTCCACTTCTTCACTGCACTCTAGCACTGTCCATTCAGCACTCCAGTCCTGTGAGTATTGTAGCTGTTTATTCATTGCCTTAATCCTTTCTTGCATGGGAGATGAAAGCCACTGTCTCTAGTTAGCAATCTTGTACCATGTGATTTGTGAAATGTAACAAAGATGACATTACAAAGCAGTGGGAAAATGCTAGAATTTCCAATAAGTGAGGTAGGGATAGAATGTACAAAAGTCAGTTCTAGGAGGATTAAAGACCTAAGCATAGAAAACAAAATTAGAAAGATGTAAGCAGATATTTTCATTATTTTTGGATAAGAGAGGAATTTCTTATATGTAATACAAAATGTACTACTCACAAAAGGAAAGACTGGTCAGTTTCACTACATCAGAACTAAGAAATCATGTTTATGAAAACATACTATAAAAAAAAAATCTAGTCCTTATTTTAAACATTGTTACTGTTGTTAAATTTTAAACCTTTTTAATTCTGTGAAGGCAAAAAATGGAAACCTAATAATCACATGTATATGTAAGAATAAAAAAAAATAAAAAACCACAACAGCACATTGTACCCCATGATTGCATTAATGTACACAGCTATAATTTAATAAAAAGAAATGAAAATAGAATGAAAACACACTATAAACAAAGTGGAAAGCCCTGGGCGGCACTTGTGGTTCAGTGGGTAGGGCGCCAGCACCATATACTGAGGGTGGCGGGCTCAAACCTGGTCCTGGCCAAACTGCAACCAAAAATAGCTGGGTGTTGTGGTGGGCACCTGTAGTCCCAGCTACTCAGGAGGCTGAGGCAAGAGAATTGCCTAAGCCCAGGAGTTGAAGGTTGCTGTGAGTTGTGTGACACCATGGCACTCTACCAAGGGCAATAAAATAAGACTCTGTCTTTACAAAAAAAAGTGGCAAGCTCCAATATGTCAGAAAATATTTTCAACAGATTAAACCAGTGGAAAAGGAGCTCCAGTTGTGCATTTGGTTAGCGCATGGTACTGATAAGCCAGTGGAGAACTAGTATCCAGAATATATAAATTATTTATATAAATCAGTAAGAAAAATATAGAAACCCAAATGGACAAATGGGCAAAAGGCTTGAACAAGCATTTGTCTAAGAAAATAAAAAGTCCAAATGACTCACAAATAAAATAAAAGGTGCTGAACTGTTAATAACTAGAAAAATGCAAATTAAAGCCACAGTGAGATGCTCTTACACCCTTACCAATTTTGAAAAAAAACAAACATGAAATTAAAAAAAAGCCAACTCTGGCTAAACCAACTCTGGATGAGGATGTGTCATTCATGGGAGTCTTGGAAACCAATTAGGCATTATGCAATAAGGTTTAACATATTTATATATTCTGACTCAGTCTATTCTTAGAAATATAGGTATTTCTATACATGTGTACCAGTATTTATCTACAAGAACACCCAGAATGGCATTGTTTATCATAACTGAAATAAAAAATGAAATGTCCATCTAAAGTAGAATGAACAAAGAATTTGAGATACATCTATTTCTAGGAAAACTATTCATAATAAAAATAAACAACCCTCAAAGACACATAACAACATAAATGAATTCATAAATACATTGTTGAGTAAAAGACTGTGACAATATGATTTCATTCATATAATGTTTAAAAATTAAGAAAAAGCTATATAAATAATTTTGAGATGCATATGTAACTATAAAAAAGAGAAAGACATTATTATTACAGAATTCAGTATGATAATTACCTATAGGAAAGTGTGAAAGCTTGTGATCAGAAAGAAACCCATAGTCTTGGAATAGGGGCCCCAAAACCTTTTGGAGACAGGTAATATTTTGTGTTTGGTTCCTGGTTACTTGAGTGTTCATGTTATAAATATTCATGAACTATAAATTTATGTTTATGCAGTGTTCTGTATTTTGTTATACTGTTCATTAAAAAATAGTTTAACCTTGTGATATCATTACATACCCATCATTTTGGAAAAAATTAAAAATTCTGATGGCACTAATATTGACAATAATGTGGAACACTGGAAAAGCTCTCAATACCAGTGGGAGTGTAAGCTTTGGAAAGCTGCTTAACATTTTCTTGTACAATGAATGGCTATGAGAAGAAAAAATATAATCTACCCCCAGCATGTTCTATGAAGCAAACATCAACCTGATACCAAAACCAGGAAAAAACCTAACTAAAAAGAAGAATTTCAGAACAATTTCACTAATGAATATAGATTCAAAAATTCTCAATAAAATCCTAGCTAATAGATTACAGCATCTCATTAAAAAAATCATACATCATGATCAAGTAAGTTTCATCCCAGGCATGCAAGACTGGTTTAATATATGTAAGTCCATAAACGTAATTCACCACATCAACAGAAGCAAAAACAAAAACCATATGAACCTTTCAATAGATGCAGAAGAACCACTTGATAAAATTCAGCATCCTTTTTTATTTAGACACTGAAGAATATAGGCATAGGTAGCACATTTGTTAAACTGACAGAAGCCATCGACATCAAATCGACAGCTAATATACTGAATGGAGTAAGACTGAAAGCTTTTCCACTTAGAAAACTGGAGCCAGACAAGGTTGTCCTCTATCACCACTACTATTCAACATAGTGCTGGAAATTCTAGCCAATACAGTCAGGCAAGAGAAGAAAATAAAGGGCATCCAAATGGGGGCAGAGGAGGTCAAACTCTCACTCTTTGTTGATGATATGATCTTATACTTAGAGAACAACAAAGACTCAACCCCAAGACTCTTGGAAGTTATCAAAAAATACAGTAATGTCTCAGGATATAAAATCAATGTCCACAAATCAGGAGCCTTTGTATATGTCAATAACAGCCAAATGAGAAGCTAATAAAGGACACAATTCCCTTCACAGTAGCATCAAAGCAAATGAAATACCTAGGAATATACCTAACAAGAGGTGAAGGACCTCTATAAAGAAAATTATAAAACCCTAAGAAAGGAAATAGCAGAAGATATTAACAAATGGAAGAACATACCATGCTCATGGCTGGGAAGAATCAACATTGTTAAAATGTGTATACTTCACAAAGCAATTTACAGATTCAGTGAAATCCCTATTAAAAAACCAACGTACTTTCAAGATTTGAAAAAAATAATTCTTCATTTTGTATGGAACCAGAAAAAACCCTGTATAGCCAAGGCAATTCTTAGTAATAAAAACAAAGCCAGAGGTATCAGCCTACCAGACTTTAGGCTGTACTACAAGGCCATAGTGATCAAAACAGCATGGTCTTGGCGCACAAAAAATAGAAACATAGACATCTGGAGCCGAAGTGAAAACCATGAGATGAAACTAACATCTACAGCCACCTAATCTTTGATAAACCATCGAATCCTTATTCAATAAATAGTGCTGGGAGAACTGGATACCAAATGTAAAAGACTGAAACTGGATCTGCACCTTTCCCCACTCACAAAAATTGATTCAAGATGGATAAAAGATTTAAATCTAAGGCATGAAACAATAAAAATCCTCAAAGTGTGAGGAAAACACTTGAAGTTACAGCCTAGGGAGAGTCTTTATGAGGAAGACTTCTGTGGCAATTGCAACAACAACAAAAATAAACAAATGGAACTTAATTAAACAGAAAAGCTTCTGTACAGCTAAGGAGAGAACATCCAAATCAAATCGGGATGGGAAAAGATTTTTGCATATTA
This sequence comes from Galagoides demidoff, assembly GCA_963574575.1. Classification (NCBI taxonomy): domain Eukaryota; kingdom Metazoa; phylum Chordata; class Mammalia; order Primates; family Galagidae; genus Galagoides; species Galagoides demidoff. Next base: position 4,514 of record CAUYQV010123574.1, on the reverse strand, counting down.
TGAATCGGGCAAAGGCTTGATAACTAGGATCTATAGAGAACTCAAATTAATCAACAAAAAAAGAGCCAACAATCCCTTATATTACAGGGCAAAAGAGATGAATAGAACCTTCTCTAAAGAAGGCAGATAAATGGCTAACAAACAAATGAAAAAATGCTCATCCTCACTAATTATCAGAGAAATGCAAATGAAAAACACCCTGAGATATCACCTAACCCTAGTGAGAATAGCCCACATCACCAAGTCTCAAAGCTGCAGATGCTGGCATGGATGTGGAGAGAAGGGAATATTTATACACTACTGGTGGAACTGCAAACTAATACAACTTTTTTTGGAAGGAAATACAGAGAATCCTCAAAGAACTCAAATTAAACCTCCTATTTGATTCTGCAATCCCATTACTGGGCATCTACCCAGAAGAAAAAAAAAATCATTTTATCATAAGGACATTTGCACTAAACTGTTTATTGCAGCTTAATTTACAATTGCCAAATTATGGAAACAATCTAAATGCCCACCAACCCAGGAGTGGATTAACAAGCTGTGGCATATGGATACCATGGAATACTATTCAGCCATTAAAAGAGATGGAGACTTTATATCTTTTGTATTAACCTAGATGAAGGTGGAATACATTATTCTTAGAAAAGTATCACAAGAATGGAGAAATGAGTCCAACGTACTCAATTCTGATAGGAGGACAATTGATGACCTAGTGTATGGTAGGGAAGCAGGGGAAGTGGGGAGCAGGGAGAGGGGAGGAGGGAAAGAGGGTGGGAATTCACAATGTGTGACACACCTCTTTGGGTGGGATACAATTATAAGAGGGAATTTATCTAACAAATGCAATCAAGTGTCTAACAAATGCAATCAAGTGTAACCTGGTTCTTTGTACCCTCAATGAATCCCAAACAATTAAAAAAAAAAGAAGAAGACATGAAAATGTTGGTCAGAGACAAAGGGAAAAATAACAAAATGAAATAAGATGGCCAGGCTAGGTGGCTCATGCCTGCAATCCTAGCACTCTGGGAGGTGGAAGCAGGTGGGTTATTTGAGCTCAGGAGTTTGAGACTAGACTGAGCAAGAATGAGGCCACATTTCTATTAAAATAGAAAAACTAGCTGGGTATCATAGCATGCACCTGTAATCTCAGCTACTTGGGAGGTTGAGGCAGGAGGATCACGTGACTTCAGGAATTTGAGGTTGCTGTGAACTATGACACCACTCCACTCAGTCCAGGGTGACAGAGTGAGACTCTATTTCAATAAAATAAAATATAAAATAAACAAGAAAAGGACCTCAGCAAGACTGATGATGAGTTTGTCTGTGAAGAGTATGATGAGCTTAACTATCTGAACCTGGAGTAAAAGACTAATAACCAGCAAACAAAGTAACAAGAAGAGCCACACTGGAGAACATGCTCAGAATGAGAGACCCCTCATGCTTCCTCTCTACTAGCAGGGCTTCTGTGGTAAATAGTGGGACCTGAATTTTTGAGATAAGATTGTGGGTAGGATTTCCCACAGTGACTCATAGCTCAGCAGCATTTTTTTTGATGGTGATCTTTCTTTTCGGTTTCAGTTACTGTTGAGCTATTATTATTTCCACACCCCTTTCCATTCCTTCTACTCTGAAAATGTTTGGTCACTCAAACAGGAGAAGCATTAACATCCCTTACAAGTCACTTGCTCTGTAATTGTTGTAACATCTGAGAATAGTGATTTGTGCTCATTAAGCTGCTGTTTTCTCTCCCTTGGGGCACAGAGCCCCTGAGAGGGTTCTAAGCTGTACTCCCTTGAGTGTGACCTCAAGCTTAATTTCTCTGGCATCTGTGCATAGTTACTAAATACAAAAACTCTCTATCAACACAAGAGCTTTGTATAATCTCCTCAGGGTTGTGAAAAGCATGTCCTTGTAAGTTCAAAAACAACAACAATAACAAAAAACACTGCATTAGTGTTTTTGTAAGAAAAAGAACCATACATAGGGTGGCACCTGTGGCTCAGAGGAGTAGGGCGCCAGCCCCATAAGCCAGAGATAGTGGGTTCAAACCCTGACCCAGCCAAAAACTGCACCCCCCCCCCAAAACAAACAAACAAAAAACCAAATCATACATACCTGGAGGAGCATGTTTTTTCCCTCATTTTTCTGCCTTGTCCCTTTTGGGTTGACGGGACTTCAGTGGACATTTGTTTTTACTGTCCAGCACCAGTTTCTTTTGAAATGCACTGTAGTTTTTATTTGGGGGAATCACACTATTCTCTCACTTGTAGAATAGGAAGTTTGGAGAGGTGACCCAGGCCTAAGCCAATTAATGCTTTTTGACCTTTAGGACACAGGGATTATTCAACAATGACTCTGTGACCTGAGTTGGGTCTCTGAGGGAGTGTAAATCCCTGGATCTGTGTGAAAGCAACCAAGAGATACTTTTGGTGGGGGGGATGCTCTGCATGAGAGGAGAGGGTTGCTGCACAGAATCTGAGAAAGGCACTGGCACTGGAGACCGCTGGATATTGACGAGAAGCTAGGTTCTTGGTGACCTCACTGGGCACCATTGAATCGGTCTTACATGAACCTGGATTTTTCCATAATGTCCATCAATAAATTCCAGGCCAGGTGTGGCAACTCATGCTAGTAATCCTAGCACTCTTGGAAGTGAGGTGGGTAGATTGCCTGAGTTTAGGAGCTTGAGATTAGCCTGAGCAAAAGAGTGAGACTCCATCTCTAAAAATAGCTGGGCACTGTGGTGGATGCCTGTGGTCCCAACTACTCAGGAGGCTGAGGCAAGAGAATCACTTGAACCTAAGAGTTTGAGGTTGCTGTGAGCTGTGACACTACAGCAACAAAGTGAGATTTTGTGTCACATAAATAAACAAATAAATAAACTTACTTTATATTTTGGATCATTTTGAGTTGAGCTTTCTGTCATTTGCAGTGTAAATAAAGTATTTGGTTTTTGATGAAAGAAGTTCCTTGGTCTGTGAACACACCAAAATCAGTGTAGAATACAACAATATCATGCTAGGAGAAGTGGTCAATAGCAAGAGGGAAATTTATTTGTCTCTGTAAATGTGTCATTCTAAAGATTCTGAAAGACCAGGAGTTCTGTCCTAGGATCTCACTAATCTGAAGTCATCTTCTCCAAGCTGGCACTAGGAGAGGAGGAAAAAGTGTTGCAAGTGACTTGACACATGTGAGTGGACTGAGACCATAGAAATAAAAGTGCTTCCATCTGAGGTAGCGTCTATGAACTAATAGGTGATTTAATGGGGAATGCAAAAAAAAGTTCTGTATCTTCTCTTGATCTGTCTTCATGACGTTCACAGTTGTCTAGGAGTCACCTTCTATTTTTGTTTTTGTTTTTGTTTTTTTCCCACTGGATGCATTGATATTAATGAGGAATTAGATGTGTGTATATGTATAAAGGTCTATAGAAAAGCATCCAAGAGACGACCATCACGTTGAAGTGGTTATTTCATGGTACTGGGACCATGGCCTTTGTTTCATTTATTTGTTTATCATTCTGATTTTTCAGAATTGTCTACAGTGAATATGATTTATATAATAAAAGAGTTTTTCAAACACTGTACAAACGTACAAGGTAACAAGTATTCTTAATGGGAGGTTACTAGGTGCAATCTGGAAGACAGAAAATCTAGCTCTAAATTGCTTTCGACTTCAACGTGGCAAAATTTGGGGACTAATGTCCATGTCACTGGATTGAGATGTTGCGATTTAAGTTAAGAGCAGATAATTGATTCAAATCAAGTACATACAGGGTCGCCCCTTTTGTTGTCAATATTCACTCCAGTGTACTTCCTGTCTCAGAAAGTTTCTACATGGAGTGAGCTTTCCCAGGTAATCCCATCTATGTCACCCATGTTTTCCTGTCTCGACCTGGGTAAAATTCTCTAACTTCCACTTTATAAATTTTGTGAAGTGGTCTCCTAGTTATCTACACAGGTGTAATTCTAGTTATGTATACTTCTAATGTTTCCATTGGAAACATGGATGCCATTTTTAAGGAATCTGAGATTTTTCTGTGACTTTTCCTGCTTAATAAAGGGAAAAAACACAAACTTAATCTCTAGCACAGTAACCTTCTACATAATTACAGCCAATACTCAACAACTGGCCCTTAAGAAAATTAACACATAGCTTTCTAAACACAATTTAGAAACTAATTAATTACCATACATAAGACCCCTTTACCAAAAACACAGGCAAAGGCTCCTCTTAAAAAACAAACTTCCATTGCACATAATTAAAGAATCATAGTCTTGGGTGGGTCTTCTGTGATCATCTTTGCCAAGCAGGAAACTGAGACATGAAGCATCCATTTGAAAGGTCTGATAGACTGTGTTATTTTCATCCAATGTTTTCATCTAATAGAACTTTGTAGCTGCAATAAAGAATGAGGGCATTCTATGTGAGCTGAAATGGGAAGATTTCCAGAATGTAGTAAATTAAAAAAGAAAGTCTCAGCTCATCAATCTAGGCATCTCTAAAGGCGG
>CAUYQV010123573.1:0-11075 GCA_963574575.1 Galagoides demidoff | reverse complement strand
ATAAGTTGACCACCCATGGAACTGTAGAAAACTGGTCAACATAGAGAGGTGGTCAACATAAGGAAATGCCCACTGCACTGATATGTACATGTGGTGCATATCTGGTCTATGAAAATTAGCTCAACTTGAGGTGGTGGTCAATGTAGGGATGTGGTCAACTCTGGCGGTTCTACGGTAGTTAAAATGTGACCCAGAAATTTTGCTTCTAGGGTAGATATTTAACCAAAATAATAAAAATCAAAGACTCAACATTTGCTTGTATGCCACTGTTCACTGCAGCATTATTTACAATGGCCAAAAGGTGGAAGCAACTCAAGTGTCCATCAGCAGATGGACAGGTAAACAAAATGAGGCTCTCTCTCTATATATATAGATAATAAAATATGATTAAATATATAATGAGGCTATCTATATATAAAACAAAATATTATTTAGTTTAAAATAAATTCTGATGCATGCTATAGCATGGATGAATTTAAATAATGTGCTAAGTGTAATATCGACACAGAAGAAAAAATAGTGTATGATTCCACTATTATGAAGTACCTAGAATAGTTAAATTAATTAAAGTTTATCAGAAGCTAAGGCAAGAGGAGTGTTACTCCTTAATAGCTATAGATTTTTTGTTCGGAGTGATAAAGAATCTGGAAATAGGTAATAGTGGTGGTTCCAAAACATTATGAATATAATTGATGCCACTAAATTATACATTTAAAAAGTCTGAAATGGCAAAATTGTTGTATTTTGCCATAATAAAATATCATATTGCCTACCACTAAGAAATGGGTGCATTTATGACTGGGGTCCCAGACAGCTCCTCTATCTGTGCTGCTTTGACTGATTGAATAAGTGATAAGGTTTCAGCGAGCTAGGAGCAACAGAGAGACCTGCAGCTGTTCTAGTTTGCAGGAGGCAGCTGGTTTGCCATTTGGCATTTGTGACCCACCTGAATAAATAGTGTTCTAAATATCTGGGGCATATTGGATGCTCTAGGGGTTTTCTGGCATGCTCTCTGGTTTTCAAGTCAAAGAACTTCCATACTTGACTTTTGCCCAGTGCAGAGCCAAGCCATGACATCTTCTGCAAGCAAGTATTTTCCATGTGTGACCACATGTCATATTTTGCTATTAGGACATAGTAGAGACTTAACATTTTAACATAAAAACAAGTGACTATGTAACTTGAGCTACTCAAAATGAAATAGTTATCATTTGATCCACCAAATTGTAAAGTTGTGCTATAAGAGTCCATCCTTACTTGGACATTGTATATATGAGACATTCCAAATGACCCTGAAATCACAGTAATTTGTATGAGCAGGTGCTTTAGACTAAATGGCACCTGTTCCTGCTACCTTAGCCCACTTCTCTCTCAATCCACACCTAATCATGAAACTTTATATGACTCTCTGACTAAAAAATAAAAATAGAGCCTGGTTCATATATAGCCACAAGAGCTGGAAGTATGATCATACAACATCATTGTCACACTCAGTGAAGTAAGGAGTGTGGCTTGAACACTGAGAAATACAAGTCCTCCCAGGGAGCAAAGATTCAATTAACTTATTTATTTGTCCAGTGAATTCAGAATTCAAAAAGAAAGTAGTCAGAATTTAGGTCTCTCACCTAAATACTAAATACTAGTAGTATTTAAATACTTAAATACTAGTAGCTTGGATAGATGCACAGTGTCTGCAAAATTAAAAGACTCTGTGACCAAGTAATCTGTGGAAATGTATGCAGGTAGAACTGGGAATAAAAAGAGATGTGAGAATATTTAAGTCTCATGTGGCTACTGACAAAAAGGGCAGTAAGCATAGCAGGTCTTCATTAATCAGATGGACAAAATGACCTGTCATATGGATATCAGTCAGGCAATTTTTTCTAGCCAAACGGAAATTATTGAATTAGATGTGTTCAATAGGCTTAAGAAAAAAGTGATCGTGGTGCAAAATTAATGAGCATTGGCTCATCAATATGTATTTCCTTTCATTAAGGCAAATGTTTATTGCTGCTGCTAAGTACCAACATGGCAACATTGCAGACCCGATGCTTAACCTCCAATTTGGCAACATTCAGCAGGATTGAATAAAAAATCAGTTTCCTGGTAACAAGTCAATTACATTAATCCCCTTCTGTGATGAAGATGTCAACAATTTGTTAACAGAATGTTTAATTATCTTGGATATGGATTTGGCTTTTTAAAAAATTTATTTCTGGTTAATATGAGGGTACAAACAACCTGGTCAAAATATTTGCTTTTGTTAGGTAGAGTCCTTCTTGTGGGTTAGATCCACACTCAAAAGGTGTGCCGAATGCCTGACACTTTGCCCATTCGGTGAGAGCACCCCTGCCCCTCAACTCTCTCCTTTTCTTGTTATCCCTCCCTCCGACTTGAATTGAAATGAGTTTTTCTCCTATGTGGGCAGGCATTAGACCAGACAGCTTCGTTTAAGTATTGACTACATTGGATAATTGTTTTCCATTCTTGTGATACTTTACTAAGAAGAATGTCTTTAAACTTCATACAGGTTAATACAAAAGATGTAAAGTCTCCATCTTTTTTATAGCTAATTAGTATTCCATGGTACACATATACCATAATTTTTTAATCCATTCCTGAGTAGATGGGCACTTAGGTTGTTTCCGTGTCTTGGCAATTATAAATTGAGCTATGGTAAGCAATCTAGTGTAAATGTCCTTATGATGAATTTATTTTTATTTCTTCTGGGTAGATGCCAAGTAGTAGCATTGCAGGGTCAATGGGAGATCTAATTTGAGACCTTCGAGGATTCTCCATATTTCTTTCCAGAGAGGCTGTATTACTTTGCAGTCCCACCAACCGTGTAAAAATATTCCTCTCTCTCCACATCTCACTAGCATCTCAGTTTTGGGACTTTGTGATGTAGGCTAATCTTATTGAGGTTAGGTGATACCTCAGGGTGGTTTTGATTTGCATTTCCCTGATTAGGGATGATGAGTATTTTTTCATGTTTGTTAGTCATTCGTCTTCCTTTTTTAGAGAAGATTCTATTCATGTCTCTTGCCCAGTAATATATGGGATTATTAGCTCTTTTTTTGTTGATTAATTTGAGTTCTCTACATATCCTAGTTATCAAGACTTTGTCAAATTTATGATATGCAGATATCCTTTCCCATTCTGAAAGTTGTCTATGTCCTTTGGTTGTTGTGTCCTGAGCTATCCAGAAGCTTTGCAGTTTAATTAAGTCCCATTTGTTTATTTTCATTGTTGTTATTGTAATTGCAATGGATGTCTTCGTCATAAAATCTTTGCCCAGGGCAACATCCTCAAGAGTTTTCTGTACACTTTGTTCTAGGATTTTTATTATTTCATGTCTTAGATTTAAATCTTTTATCCATCTTTTGGAAGTGTTGAAAAGCTCAGATCCAATTTCAGTCTTTTATATGTGGTTATCTAGTTCTCTCAGCATTATTTGTTGAATAGGCGTCCTTTTCCCCAGTATGTGCTTTTTTGTTTGTTTGTTTTATTAAAGATCAGATGGCTATAAGAGACTTGTTTCATCTCTCAATTTTCTACTTGGTTCCAAATATCTATGATGTCTCTATTGTTGTGCTGATACCATACCATGCTGTTTTGGTGACTACAGACTTCTAATATAGCCTAAAGTCTGATAGGATGATGCCCCCACTATTGTTTTTATTATTAAGAATTTCCAGGCCAGGCATGGTGGCTCACTTCTGTAATCCTACTACTCTGAGAGGCCTAAGCAGGTGTACTGCTTGAGCTCACAAGTTTGAGAATAGCCTGAGCCGAAGTAAGACCCTATTTTTCTATTAAAAATAGAAAAACTAAGGCAAAAGGATCACTTGAGCCTGATTTGGAGTTTGTTGTGAGCTATGATGCCACAGCACTCTAGCCAGGGTGACAGCTTAAGACCCTCACTCTCTCTCTCAAAAAAGAATTGCCTTGGCCATATGGGATATTTTTTCTGTTTCCATACGAACCAAAGAACTACAGATATGACTTTCTTAACTGTCAGACATAATCTTGCCTTACATCAAAATTTATGATCCTATAGTACTATCATGGTCCTGATATATAATTTAAAATATATATTTGATTGTGATCAAAAAAAATTTTACCACCAAAAGTTGGGACAGTATGCAGTATGAATATACTAATAGAGTTAACTAATATTACTGCCTTCCAATCACTGAGAAATAGCTCACCTGAGCATGGTGGAAGAGAATACTAAAGTCTTCCTGACAGACCAGCAGGGCGACAACGTGAAAGTTTGTACGACTGTGTAACAAGATGTGTTATGTTTTGACCAGTGATTAATATAAGATATGCTGTACTTAAATTGCAGAAGTCCAGTATTAGACAAAGAAGTTTGGCTGGCCCCATGCATTATTACTTGATAATACAATTACAAACATTTTTCTTCCCATCCTTGACTCAGTCTAGCATGGTTTCCAAGCATGGAATAGCTTTTGCCAGAATGCAAACAATATTTCTATTGACCTGGATTTTAAGAATAATAATAAGTGGGTGGCACCTGTGGCTCAAAGGAGTAGGGTGTGGGCCCCATATACCAGAGGTGGTGGGTTCAAACCCAGCCCTGGCCAAAAATTGCAAAATAAAAAAAAGAAGAAGAATAACTAGTAAATTTGACCTTTTTATGCCATCGAATCAATCAGCAAAGTAATATGTCCTTTAGGGTATCAAACCAAATTATCAAGCAGAAATATGCATTGCTTCATAATGAGGATGACCAGTATGCCTGGAATCAAGAAAGAATAATTTTTTCACATTCCAATAGTCTTCAGTAATGGGGGTGGGGTAGTAACCGATAGAAGAATATTAGGAATTCAGTCATTAATGGGTCCAATGCTCAAAGAAGTAGTTTCTAAAATAACAAGTTAGCTACTAAGAATAGGGGACCAATCACAAAATGTCCTCATTAATCAGATGGACAAGATGAACTAACATATCAGCCAGGCATGGTGGCTCACACCTGTAATCCTAGCACTTTGGGAGGCCAAGGTGAGTGGATTGCCCTGAGCTCAAGGGTTCGAGACTAGCTTGAGACAGAATGAGACTCTATCTCAGAAAATAGCCAGGTGCTGTGGTGGGCACCTGTCATCCCAGCTACTCAGGAGGCTGAGGCAAGAGGATCATTTAAGCCCAAGAATTTGAGGTGGTTGTGAGGTATGATACCATGGCAGTCTACCAAGGGCAACAAAAAAAGACTCTGTCTTAAAAAAAATAAATAAATAAAGAACTGACATATGAATTTCAGCTCGCATATCTTTTCTGGCCAACAGAATTTATTCAATATATGTATTCAACAGAAACCTAAAAGTGAAAATAATTCCATCTACTTGGGAGGCTGAGTCAAGAGGATTGCTTGAGCCCAAGAGTTTGAGATTGCTGTAAGCTATGACGTAATGGCACTCTACCAAGACTAATAGAATGAGAGTCTGTCTCAAAAAATAAAAAAGTGCAGAAAATCAGTTGAAACACTAGTGGATTAAGGCAAATATTAATGATCATGGCCTCATTATTAATTTTTAATCAATTCTGTAGTAACTAAGCATATTTTCTTTCATATTTTAAAATATTTTTATTTAATTTTTTTAATTTTTTTTTTAACTTCAGGTTAATATGAGGATACAAACAGCCAGGTCACGATTTTTGAATTTGTTGGTAGATTCCCTCTAGTAGTTGTGTCCCGTACCCAAAAGGTGTGCCATACACACCTTCCTTGTGCACACTCAGTGGGAGCACACCCATACCCTCTTTTCACCCCCCTTCTTTGTCCCCACAACTTGAATAGAATTAAGCTTTTCTCCTATGGGTGTGTGTTAGATCATCTACTGGCTTCATAATAAAATTCAGTATATTGGATACTTGCTTTTCCATTCTTGTGACGCGTTACTAAGAAGAATGTGTTTAAACTCCATCCAAGTTAATACAAAAGATGAAGTCACCGTCCTTTCTTACAGCTGAATAGTACTTCATGGTATACATATATCATAGCTTGTTAATCAACTTCTGAGTTGATGAACATTTTAGGTTGTTTCCACATTTTAGTGACTGTAAATTGAGCTGTTATAAACAATCTAGTGCAAATGTCTTTATAATAAAATGATTTATTTTCTTCTGGGTAGATGGGATTGCAGAGTTCAATGGCAGGTCTAATTTGAGTTCTTTGAGAGTTCTCTATACTTCCTTGTAAAGAGGCTATATAAGTTTGCAGTCCCACCAATAGGGTAAAAGTGCTTCTCTCTCTATAAACCTACACCAGCATCTGCAAGTCTGGGACTGGGACTTTGTGATGTGGGCCATTCTCACTGGGGTTAAGTGAAATCTCAGGGTGGTTTTGAGTTGTATTTCTCTAAAAATTAGACAATGAGCATTTTTTCATATGTTTGTTAGCCATTCATCTGTCTTCCTCAGAGAATGTTCTGTTCAGGTCTCTTGCTCAGTGGTAGATGGGATCATTAGCTCTTTTTTTGCTGATTAATTTGAATTATCTGTAATCCTAGTCATCAAGCCTTTGTAAGATTTATATTATGCAAATACCTTTTCCCATTCTGAAGGTTGTCTACTTGGTTTAATTCTTGTGTCCTTAGTGGTGCATAAGCTTTTCAGTTTAATTAAGTCCCATTTGTTTACTTTTGTTGTTGCAGTTGCTGCTAAAGTCTACTTCATGAAATCTTTCCCCAGGCTGACATCCTCAAGAGTTTTTCCCCCCACTTCTTCTAGGATTTTGATTGTTTCATGTCTTAGATTGAAATATTTTACCCATGTCAAGTCAAATTTTGTAAGTAGTGAAATGTGTGGGTCCAGCTTCAGTCTTTTACTTGTGGATATCCACTTTTCCAAGCACCATTTATGGAATAGGGATTCTTTCCCCCATTATATGCCTTTTATTTATTTTTTATTTATTTATTTTTTGGGATGTATCAAAGATCAGATGGCTATAGAGACTAGTTTTGTCTCTTGGTTTTCAATTTTGTTCCATATGTCTATGTTTCTATTTGGGGGCCAATACCATGCTGTTTTGATCACTATGGAATTGTAATATCACCTAAAGTCTAGTAGGGTGATGTGTCCATTTTTTTTTTCATTACTAAAAGTTGCCATGGCTATACAGGGTGTCATGTGGTTCCATACAAAGTGAAGAACTAATTTTTCCAGTTCTTCAAAGGACGATGCTGATATTTTAATGGAGATTGCATTATATCTGTAGATTTCTTTAGGTAGTATAGACGTTTTAACAATGCTGATTCTTCCCAGCCAAGAGCATAATAGCAAATAGCATTTTCTTCCATTTGTTAACATCCTGTGCTATTTATTTTCTTATGGTTTCACGATTTTCTTTGTAAAGGTCCTTCACCTCTTTTGTTATGTAGTTCATTTTCTTTGAAAATGAAGCTACTGTGAAGTGAATTGTTTCTTTGATGAGCTTCTCAACTTGATTGTTATTGGTGTAAACAAAGACTATTCATGGGTGGACAGATTTTATACCCTGACATGTTACTGCATTTCTTGATCACTTTGAGGAATCTTGTTTTCCACATATAAGATCATATCATCAGCAAAGAGTGAGAGTTTGACTTACTCTATCCCCATTTGGATGCCCTTTATACTCTCTTCTCTTGCATGATTGCATTGGCTAGAACTTCATCCACTATGCTAAATAGTAGTAGTGATAGGAGACATCCTTGTCTGGCTCCTGTATAAGTGGAAAAACTTTCAGTTTTACTCCATTCAGTATCATATTAGCTGTGGTGTTTGTCATAGATGGCTTTATTCAGTTTATGAAATGTGACAACTATACCTGTATTCTTAAGGGTTCTTGTTAGAAAAGCATGCTGAATTTTGTCAAAAGTGGATCTACTGAGAGATTCATATGGTCTTTATTTTGTTTCTATTGACATAGTGTATTACACTTATGGAGTTGTGTGTGTAAAACTAGCCTTGTATCCCTTGGATGAAGCCTACTTGATCATGATATATAATTTTTTTAATATGTAGCTTAGGTGTTAAAGTGACCTTTGGGGATAAGGCCAAAAGTAATATAAATGTAAAGAGAAAGAAGAGAGAAAGAGAAGAAAATTATTAAGGAGGGGGAAAGAAAAGAATAGCAAAAGGAAATAACTGGAAAAAAGGAGAAAAAAGGACAGTAAGAGAGCAAGCGAGTGATAGGAGAAATTGTGGTGTTGAGCAGGGTGCTTTAACCATACCCACAGTTATAGACCTTTGGGGTGCTTCATGGGTGGCTCTGTCAATGTCAGGAGCTCCTTACCTACCTAGGCAAAAGCATGAACCCACCTCTGCTAAATATAGAATGGAATCAGCAGTATTAGTGGAGCTCTACCAATACCTTCTTTCCAAGGGCCAAAGCAAGAAAGACACACAAGAACATGCCTCCTTGAGCCAAACCAATGCCATGACCAACCCCTAGTCCTCAGAGAAGATTATATATATATATATAATATTAAAAATATAATTGTATAAGATAAAGAAGGAAAAAAGAAGGGATATCTTATATTGTATGAGAAATTTATTGGTTAAAGTGAGAAAATATTAAAAGCTCTACCAAAAGAGAGAAAAGGAGAGGAATAAAAAAGAAAAAAAATAAAATAAAGAGGGCTAAAAAACCTTGACACAAAATGGAGGAGCCCTTGCTATCTAATTAAAATATAACTGAGAAAATAAAAATATAAGCAAAGAAAAAACTAAATAACAATAAAAAAAGGAAAGAATACCAAAAAACTAAGGAAAAAGATAAAAAAAATCAAAAAACGAAAAACAAATTATGTGTGCGTCTGTGTGTGTGTGTGTGTGTGTGTGTGTGTGTGTGCGCGCGCGCGCGCGCACATTTTGCAGTATATTGCCTGATCACCAGGTGGCGCAGTGGTGTTAGGAGATAGACAACACACCCTGAAATTTCTGTATATGATGTGGTCTAAAGCCACACTGGTTGCAAAGGAGCCCAGATCTCATCCTCTTGACTTCTTTGCCCTCAATCTGGGCCTGTTCGCTTTGTCAGTATTCAGTTCCCACAGGACTGGGATCCCAAAGCTCTCACCAGACTTCCTAGGAGGCCCATCAGACACTTCTCTGAGAACAAAGCGGTCCCCCCAGGGAGTGCAAAGGCCACTCAGCTCTCCCCAAAGATAGCCCTGGAGCTCAGCAGGAGGGGACCCTGCAGACAGTTCTTCCCATGCCCACAGTTTCCCACAATGCCAACACCCTGCCAGTCACCTAACCAATGGGGGAACCACCCTGCCCGGTGTTCAGCACCAGCAATCCAGCCCCAGATGCCATTCATGCCTACTAGCCGCTTCAGTGTGTAGCTTAGTCCAAAATCAAAACCCCCTCAGAGCCGATCATTCACATCCCCAGACTTCCATGGGAGAGTCCGCTGCCTGGCTGGCATCTGCTCATACCAGCTACCTGCCTTCCACCTCAGTTTTCCTCAGTTCCAGACCTCCACTTTGGCTTCTGAATTCTCCTGCTTCTTGATTGTGACCCTGGAGTGATGTTTTTGTGCAAATTTCTCCAGCCAGAGTTGCCTGTCATCCACTTTCCCATCTCACTATGAGTAGCCAGCAGGAGACGTCTCTAGTCTGGTATCTTGCTCTGCCCTTTTTCTTTCATATTTTAACATACATTTGTGTCAGTGTGACTTGAAGCAAAATACTATCTACCCCTCCCATTTGCACTGAACTAAGAGACCCGGGGATGCCCACAACACTAAACCCTCTGCACAGAGAGACATGGGTGCCGCTGCTCCCAATGATCCTCACAGGCCTGTACTGAAATCTCAGGTGTGAGAAAATACAGCACAGCAGCAAGCTTCAAAGAGGGAGTCAAGGTTAAAAAAACAAGTAATTTTTCTTTAACTGCATGATTGATACTAACACATTCTGTTTACTGCATTTCTATCTTATGTTTTTCTTATTACTGTTAGTATACGACTTAGGGCTGGGACGGTATGCTGTGTCTAGCCAGTGTTGCTGTCAGTGGTCAGGGCCAGCAGTGATGTTTGGGTTTTTTTCTTAGATAACTTGGTCCTTAGCACCTAGCACTTATAACCTGATGCTGTATCCTACACATTTGCATATGTTAACATTTTTATTCTTCTCTTTTTCTTAGTATTTTTTTGTAAGGTGTGTTAAAATAATGATGGGTAAAATAATTTCTTCTAGTACGTCAAAGGAAGATTTTGACTGAAAAAGGAGCAAAATAACAACATAGTAGGATGAAACAGTGATTGATTATCCTGTGGCCTCTCCTTTTTCAGGAAGAAAGTGAATGCATTTTAGTTTGCACAAGGCATAATCTCATTAGGTTATAAAGAGCACCACTCCAGTTGACATTGTTCTTTTAAATTGAATATTGTCAAGAGACCACGGACAGATGCTTGATAGTGAAAGGGATGTCTGGCCAGACCGTCTCCTCTCTGTTCAGAGCTCTCTCCTATCACAGGGATGGAGTTAGAAAACTACATATTTCAAAAGCCCTGCTAGCAGGGTTTCAAATTGTAAATTGCCAGGAAAAGCTATTCCCTACAAAATTTGAAAGATAAAAAAATAAGCAGAAACTATTATTGCTGCTAGAGCATTTGCAGGCATGTGAAGGCTTCGCCAGATATGATTAAAGAAAGTTTTGCAAGTAGCTTTGAACATCCTCTGGCAAATCATCCACAATGTGGCTGCAGACCGTTCAGTCCAGCAGAAGGGGTTCTGTTTCTCTAAGTTCCTGAATGCTAAATGTCACTTTCTAGACCTTTATTCTTTGTTTGTCTTTACTCCTTCCATTCTTTCAAAAGTTTTGTTAAGCCTCTAATTTTCTCCACTTTGAAAACTGGACTCAATCCCTTCTACATCAAAGATAGACTGCATTCTTTTTGTTTGTTTGTTTGGTTGGTTGGGTTTTTTTTTGAGATGGAGCCTCAAGCTATCCCCCTGGGTAGAGTGCCCTGGCATCACAGCTCATAGCAACCTCCAACTCCTGGGCTCAAGCGAGTCTCCTGCCTCCGCCTCCCAAGTAGCTAGGACCACAGGCGCCCGCCA
>CAUYQV010123572.1:0-11627 GCA_963574575.1 Galagoides demidoff | reverse complement strand
ATTAAAGATAAATGATGCTTAGGTTTCTGACTTGGGAACCTGGAAGACAGGAGGCTCTAATTCTCTAAGATGGAGTATTACAGGCTCGGCGCCTATGGCTCGAGTGGCTAAGGCACCAGCCATAAACACCTAAGGTGGCAGGTTCGAATCCAGCCTGGGCCCGCCAAACAACAATGATGGCTGCAACCAAAAAATAATCGGGAGTTGTGGCGGGCGCCTGTGGTCCCAGCTACTTGGGAGGCTGAGGCAGGAGACTTGCTTGAGCCCAGGAGTTGGAGGTTGCTGTGAGCTGTGATGCAACAGCACTCTACCCAGGGTGACAGCTTGAGGCTCTGTCTCAAAAAAAAAAAAAGATGGAATATTACAGAGGTGGTTTAGAGGTGGGCGGACACTAAGGCTCAGCTTCAGACATGTCGAGTTTCCCTAAGAATGCAGGATGTGATACCTAGCAACAAATTGATCTGGAGCTCAGGAAAGAGAGCTAGGCTGGGAAAAAGACACTGAGAGAGTCAGGGTTTGTAGGCTTGCCTGAGATTGCCCTGGGAACATTTACATTCCGAGTTACCAGTGAGGCCTGGACACAGAATAACAAGTTTACCAGTAACTATATACTTACTGAGTACTTATTATACACTAAATGTACATACCCCATACTAAATGTTTACATATATATGTATTACCTCATGGAACTTTCATAACCACTTGTATGGATAGAGAAGGTCTATGTCAACCATTTGACAGGAAAATCAGAGGCAAGACTGCCTGTGCTTTAATAGTTGGACTCCACTGAGATCATCAGAATTACTTGCAGGGCTTTTAAAATAGCTATCTTAGCTTTCTTCTTCTTCTTTTTTTTTTTTAGTTTTTGGACGGGGCTGGGTTTGAACCCGCCACCTCTGGTACATGGGGCTGACACCCTACTCCTTTCAGCCACAGGAGCCGCCCGTTAGCTTTCTTCGTATAAGGCATTTACCATTAGTGTATTAAATCTGATCCTAACTTGATAGTTGAGTCATGTTGGATCTACACAAAAAACAAAATCCTCAATACTGTTAATATGAGCGTTATGATCTGTTGATAGTATCTTAGAGAGAAGATAATTTTTTTTTTTGTAGAGACAGAGTCTCACTTTATCGCCCTCAGTAGAGTGCTGTGGCTTCACACAGCTCATAGCAACCTTCAACTCCTGGGCCTAGGTGATTCTCTTGCCTCAGCCTCCCAAGTAGCTGGGACTACAGGTGCCCGCCACAGTGCCAGGCTATTTTTCTGTTGCAGTTTGGCTGGGGTTGGGTTTGAATCCACCACCCTCGGTATATGGGGCTGGCTCCCTATCCACACTGAGCCACAGGCACAGCCCGAGAAGATAAATTTCATCTCAACCTATTTGTATGTGTTATTAAGAGTAGCACAGATTGGATAAGAGGCCTTACCTTAGTTAAAGATCAACTAGCTTCAAAGTGTGGTTCCTACACTGCAGTAATAGCATCAGCTAGAAATTGTTTGAAATGCAAAATCTCAGGCCCCACCCTAAACATGCATAAACCATGGGGGCAGGACCCAGTAATCTGTTTCAGTAAGCCCTATAGGAGGTTGGAAGTTTGAGAAACACAGCTCCAAAGAAACCTTAATCCAATGGTTCTCTAACATGATCAAAGATAAGAATTACTTGGCAACCTTTCTAAAAAAGTCCCACTTAGAGCTAAACCTATTTTTTTGTTTGAGACAGGGTCTTGCATTGTCACCCAGGCTATTGTGTAATGGCATCATCATAGCTCACTGCAACCTCAAACTCCTGGGCTAAAGTGTTCCTCCTATCTCAGCCTCCTGAGTAGATGGGACTGCAAGCACCTACCATCATACTTGGCTGACTTTTCTATTTTTATTTATTTATTTTTATTGAAACAGGGTATCATTCTTGCACAGGTTGGTCTCAAACTTCTGGCATCAAGCAATCTTCCTACCTCAGCCTCACAAAGTGCCAGCCACTGAACTTGGCTGCCAGATGGACTTAGAATTTGGGGCTGCACCTAATCACTATACACTAAAAAAGGAAACTCCCCCAGGTAATTCTGATATCAAACATTTGGTTAAGAACCACTGTTTTAGTATCTCCACTGGCTGGGCACGGTGGCTCACACCTGTAATCCTATCACTCTGAGAGGCCCAGGCAGGTAGATTGAGCTCACGGTTCAAGACCAGCCTGAGCTACAGTGAGACCTCGCCCATAAAAATAACCAAGCATTGTGGTGGGCATCTGTAGTCCCAGCTAATTGGGAGGCTGAGCCAAGAGAATCGCTTGAGCCCAAGAGTTTGAGGTTGCTGTGAGCTGTGATGCCATAGCATTCTACCAAGGGTGACAAAGTAAGACTCTGTCGCCAAAAAAAAAAAAAAAAAAAAAAAAATCTACATTGTTCCCAAAATAGTAGGTTAAGAGTAAAATAGGTATCAGGTTAACTGCCCAACGACCAATGAGATATCATGCAACTGTCAAAAAGAATAAGGTAGATGTGCACGTAATGATATAAAAAAAAAATATGGTGTTAAATGAAATAAGCAAATTTAGAACATTTTAAAATAATTTTTAAAGGGGACATGTGTCTATCTGTATGTCTCTATGCCTACTTTGTATAGGCACAGACTAACTCTTAAAAGGTAGGTAAGAAATTAGTAGCTGACCCCCCATCTTCCTTTTTCTCGCTCCTCTCTCATCTCTTCCCTCTACTTTCTTCCCTCTCTCTAATATAAAATGAACTTATACTTTTATATCCTAAAAAAAAAAAAACTAACTCGAGTTTCCCCCAGAAAAGGAAGCAGATAATCAGATTACAGGGATGGGAGAAACATTTTTATTTATTTATTTTTTCGTAGAGACAGTCTCACTTTATTGTCCTTGGTAGAGTGCCGTGTTGTCACACAGCTCACAGCAACCTGTAACTCCTGGGCCTAGATGATTCTCCTGCCTCAGCTTCCCAAGTAGCCGGGACTACAGGTACCCACCACAATGCCCAGCCATTTTTCTGTTGCAGTTTGGCCAGGGCCAGGTTTGAACCTGCCACCCTAGGTATATGGGGCCAGCACCCTACCCACTGAGCCACAGGCACCGCCCAGAAACATTTTTCACTTTAAGTTTTTATACTGTTTACAAGTTTTACTAAGTATATGTATTACCTATTCAGATTAATCTTAAAAAGTTTAAGTTTCAGAAAAAAAGAACCATTGCTTTAGGAGCGGCACCTGTGGCTCAAAAGGGTAAGGCGCCAGACCCATATGCCAGAGGTGGCAGGTTCAAACCCAGCCCCAGCCAAAAAAAAGAAAGAACCCTTGCTTTAGAGGGAATAAGACATTAGCAAGCAAGGTATATGGAAAGAGCTAGGTGAGAAGGAAGCTGGCCAGTGGAATAATACATGGGGCTGTTAGCTGCTAAATAGCACCAAGAGCATTCACAAAGGGAAAGAAGGGGCAGGAATCAGACACAGTCCTGGCAAAAGAGAATCCTCATCCAGTTTCTTTCTGAGGCGATGTCAGATAAACTGAGACCCAAACCAGACAGCTCAGTTTATCCATATTCAGCTTTATTCTGAATTAACCATCTATCATGAGTGTACGTCAAAGAGTAGAAAAAAATAAAGAACCCCATCATAAAAAGTTCCCTGGCAAGTGGGAGGGAGGGCATGACGTTAGGAGCCGTGTTTGGGGAAGGAAATGTTGTCCAGCTCATGGATGCCACTTTTGTCAATGATTCGAACGCTGAAGGTTGGCAGATTCAGGATGAAACGTTTCTGGAGCTGTAAACAGACACGAAGGAAATCAGTCAACAAATAATTATTGAGGACTAACTACACGCCAGGCTCTGTTCTAGGCACTGGGGATACAAGCAGAGAAAAATAAACTGATATTCTTTCTTTCTTCTTCTTCTTTTTTTTTTTTTAAAGATAGGGTTTCACTCTGTTGCCCAGGCTGGACCACAGTGGTGCAATTCAATCCCAAGGAGTTAGGACAGCAAGCGAATACACATGCCCTGCTAATTTTTATTTTTATAGAGATGGGGGACTAAGGTAAGTCAACTGGTAATAGAATGAGCCAATCCGGTGCTCCCTTCCCCACAGTCTTTTACCTATCAATCTGGTAAACACTGACTTTTTTCTTCAAATGTCTTTTTTTTCTTTTTTATTTTGAGACAGAGTCTTATTATGTCGCCCTTGGTAGAGTGTCATGGCATCACAGCTCACAGCAACCTCAAATTCTTGGGCTTAAGTGATTCTTGCCTCAGCTTCCCAAGTAGCTGGGACTACAGGCGCCCACCACAATGCCTGGCTATTTTTTGGTTGTAGTTGTCATTGTTGTTTAGTAGGCCTGGGCTGGGCTTGAACCCACCACCTTCAGTGTATGTGGCCAGCACCCTCACTGAGCTACAGGTGCCAAGCCTCTTCAAATGTCTTAAAATAATAAGCTAACAAGGAGGGATTGCCCTTTGACCAAAGCAGTGCACTCCCCGGTTCTACTACCTTGTTCCAGTTACCCACCCACTGGTCCATTATAAGGACCAGTGAGTATGTGTTTGTGTGTGCAGCTAGAGGGGTGGTGGAAAGAAGTCAATAGAACTGCTTTTGGAACAAACCCTGCTTCTGTCTCCTCCAATGCAGGTTCATCTGTCTGAACACTCATAAAATTCTGCCTACAAGGCTGTTCCAAGGAGCTGTGGACTATGTTCATAGAAGCTGACAGCCCCACTAACCTGGTGGAGGTCACAGAGGAACACAGCTGGGGGAAATCTTTGCTTCTACAGTTACCCCTTTCTGGACACCTAACAAGACCTCCAGAGAGAAGACACAAAGCTCTCTACCTGCTCCCTTTGGAGCCTATCCCAGAAATGTGCACTTCTCCAGGCTTTAGTCCTCCCTCCCTGATTTCTATCCCCTCTGCAGCTGAGGACTAGACAGCAACACCCATTCCATTTCCAGAGTCCTCTCTTGCTGGTGACTCCTATGTCAGAAACTAGTTCCAAGATTAGAAAAGGTGACAATAAGGAAATAATGATTTCTAAAGTGACCCTCTTTAGGATCCATGAGGAATAAAGTCTTAAAAGCACTTGATATTCCAGTGATTTCTTCCTGACAGCCCCTTGTAACAGTCCATTAGGCTACTGGACTAATATGTCCCCTTAGCTGAAAGATTAAGAAAAGGAAGAGTTTGGCTCAGCACCTGTAGCTCAGCAGCTAGGGTACCAGCCACATACACCAGAGCTGGCAGGTTCAAATCTGGCCCAGGCCTGCCAAACAACAATGACAACTACAACCAAAAAATAGCCGGGCATTGTGGTGACCGCCTATAGTCCCAGCTACTTGGGAAGCTGAAGCAAGAGAATCCCTTAAGGTTAAGAGTTTGAGGTTGCAGCTCGGCGCCTGTGGCTCAATCGGCTGGGGCGCCAGCCATGTACACCTAAGGTGGTGGGTTCAAATCCCCAGCCTGGGCCCGCCAAACAATAATGATGGCTGCAACCAAAGAATGGCCAGCGCTGTGGCAGGCACCTGTGGTCCCAGCTGCTTGGGAGGCGGAGGCGGGAGACTCGCTTGAGCCCAGGAGTTGGAGATTGCTATGAGCTGTGATGCCATGGCACTCTACCCAGGGGGATAGCTTGAGGCTCTGTCTCAGGAAAAAAAAAAGAGTTTGAGGTTGCTGTGAGCTATGACACCATAGTACTCTACCCAGGGCAACAGCTTGAGAGTCTGTCTCAAAAAAAAGCAAGAGTTTATTATCAGCTTCTGCTTTGGAAAGGGGATTTACAGACAAGGGGGCGGGTACTATGGGCTAAAAAACATAGGCATATGGAAGAAGCAAACTATATTACTTTCTTTTTTTTTTTCGAGACAGAGTCTCACTCTGTTGCCCAGGGGTTGAGTGCTGTGGTATCATCACAACTCACAGCAACCTCAAACTCCCGGGTTCGAGTAATCCTCCTATCTTAGCCTCCTGAGTAGCAGAGATTACAGGTACCCACTACAATGCCTGGCTAATTTTTCTATTTTTAGTACAGATGGGGTTTCACTCTTGCTCAGACTGGTTCTCAAACTCCTAAATCAAGCAATCCACCTGCTTTGGCCTCTCAAAGGATTACAGGCATGAGATACTACACCCAGCCTCAAACTACATTACTTTCAAAGTTCCCACCTGCTCTCATCCCCTACTCTCTCACTAGACCATGCATTCAAGTCCATCCTCAGGCAATAGGAACAGTAAAAGAATTAAAAAGTCTAATGGGGCTGCTTGTTGACCTCCTCATCCTTCTGTCATACCCAGAGCCTTTGATTCTAAGGAGTACTGTGTTTCCCCCAAAATAAGACATTGTCTTATATTTATTTTTTCTCAAGAAGACACACTAGGGCTTATTTTCAGGGGATGTCTTATTTTTATTAAGCATAATACAACTATTTACATTTATTCAAATACAGTTAAGTTATCTTCTTCTGGAACCTGACAGGGGGAGACGACCTTGTTGGTGGGCCTGGCACTAGTGATGCACGAACTCCTTTCCCCTAGCTGTCTGCACGTGCGCAATAGGATGTCTGCGACCGCAGTTACCACACGTGCACAGCGCAAGTGCCTACAGCTCGGAGAAAGGAGCTGTGGCAGATAAAAGGTATTCCAGGCTTCCTTATTGCTCCATGCTGAAACGCATGGCGTTGCATATGATATGCTGCATAGCCACGCCCATCACAAGGTCTTATTATTAGGATAGGGCTTATTATTTAACAAATGCATAGACATCCTGCTAGGGCTTATTTTGGGGGTAGGTCTTATTTTGGGGGAAACACAGTAATATTGGAATGGGTGTGGTCTGTTCTTGGTCTCATAAACGAAAGGCTACTCTCTCCTTCTGCCAAAGCTTCCTAGTTGCTTTCTACATTTTCCTGAATTCTCAGGGAAACCTTTCCTCTCCCGATTACAAGGATTCATGCACTGCTTATAGAGCAAATAGTATGGCAATTACAGATGGCACAAGAATAGAGCAAGTATAAAGTCTAGGTTAACAGTTCTTCAAGTTTTGCCCCAGGTACCACCTGGGGTTGGCAAAATCATCTGGGACTGCTAGTTAAAACAGAGATTCTTAGTTTGTACCTCAGGACAGTAGAATAAGAATGAGGGGGTACACAGATAGTAATCTCCTTTTTAAATTTTTTATTTATTTTTCTTTGTAGAGACAGAGTCTTGCTATGTTGCCCAGGTTGGTCTCTAACTCCTGGCCTCAAGCAATCCTCCCGTCTTAGCCTAGTAGTAATCTGTTTTTAAAACAAGTTTCCCAGATGATTCTTATATTTACTAAAATTTGAGAACTACTGGTCTGGATGAACCAGAAAGAAAAGTAATTAAATTATAAAACTGACATTGATGAGAAGGTGATCCATAAGAGAAAAATAAGCTTGTCACCCACACTAGACTCTGTCCCTGGTAGCAACTTCACATCTATTTATTACATCTTCTGAAGGATCAGAAGAAATGCAACCAAGAAACAGGAACGATACTGGCAAACAGAGAAGCAAAACATTCCTTTTAGGATCTCATGG
Organism: Galagoides demidoff; assembly: GCA_963574575.1. Taxonomy (NCBI): domain Eukaryota; kingdom Metazoa; phylum Chordata; class Mammalia; order Primates; family Galagidae; genus Galagoides; species Galagoides demidoff. Next base: position 4,065 of record CAUYQV010123572.1, on the reverse strand, counting down.
GAGTTACTCACCTCTTCCAGACATTTCTTAAGGAGCTCCACTGCCTTGTCACGTGAGATAGCTGAAACAGAGAACCCAGAGACCATACACTCAGGTGCCATCATTAAGTCCAACTCTCGGCAACTTTTGATTAAGTTTCAAACTTCTTTAGGTCTGAATGCCACACAATTTGAAAAGGCAAAAAATGCTTTGCCTTCTAGCCTGCAACAAACTTATTTCACATGCAGTTGAGGGTGACCCAGACCCAGTGCTACAGCCGCCACAAGCCACTGCAAATTGATTTGCTACAGAGAAGGGTAAGCATGATGGAATTCTGCCTCCCCTCCTCTGAAGAAGTCTAGCAGCCTGCCTCTCTCTTTCATAGCCCACCCGCTCCAGCCCCCTTTAGGCCAAGGCTTAAAACAATTCCATCTGCTCTAGCCAGCTGTAAATCAGAGATGGGGGGGGGGGGGGCAGACGACAGGGACAGAATTTTAGCCTTACTTTCTCAGCTGGGTCTCAGTTTAACAATGGTAAGAGAATTCACAGGACAGGGCTAAAACTCTCCTAAAACAGGAGTCAGAAGGCATAGGAAACTGAGAAGACATATTATGTAGTTATACTTCCAGGGTCATTAGTGGTTATTTTGGTGGAAAATCATCTGTATCACTGACAGATGCCGAATCCAGAAAGTCACCAGGAGGCCAGGTTAATTCTTCTCAGGATGTGGCCTGGAGCTGTAGTATGGCCAAGGTTGAGTGAGAGGGCAGCACCAAAAAGGAATGAACACGCCAGATTCTTACAACACCAACAGGGAAGAATGGAATGTAAGGAGAGAAGTGGTTATCTGTACTACACCTCCTTTTTTTGGAGACAGAGCCTCAAGCTGTCCCCCTGAGTAGAGTGCTGTGACATCACAGCTCACTGCAATGTCCAACTCCTGGGCTCAAGCCAGTCTCCTGCCTCAGCCTCCCAAGTAGCTGGGACCACAGGCGCCCACCACAACGCCCGGCTATTTTTTGGTTGCAGCCATCATTGTTGTTTGGCAGACCCGGGCTGGATTCGAACCTGCCACCTTAGGTGTATGTGGCTGGTGCCTTAGCCGCTTGAGCCATAGGTGCCGAGCCGATACATCTTCTTTTAAAAATTTTTTTAAGGGGATGGGGTCTCACTCTTGCTCAGGCTGGTCTGTAAATAACTCCTGATCTCAAGCAATAATATTCTCACCTGGCCTCCCAGTGCTGGGATGACAGGTGCGAGCCACTATGCCCGGCCTGTGCTGTATCTATAGTCTATAAAAGATACAAATCCCAAGTGCCTAAAGATGATGTTGGGATTGGGGTCAGAAGAAAAAACAGCACAAAAGCATCCTTCTGTCTGAAGATTTGCCAAGCTGACAGTTTATGGACAAGCAGAGAGACAGCTTTTTCTTACAAAAGGGAGCAGCCATTAGGTGGTAAAAGGGCAGGGTCCAGATTTATCGCCTTAAAAGGTTTTTATATTTAAGCAAAGAAACCCCCATTCATCATGCTGGGGACCTGTTTATCCTCACAAGTTCAAAATAAGTAGTTACTTGTTTTACTCATCTATTCTTAAATAAGCATCTAGGCAGAGCAAAAGGAATGAAAAAACTTAACTCTTGTAACTGAAGAATTACAGAATCTCATACAAATGTTTTACTCACTATGACATCTAATATAACCAATAAAACCTAGCTCTAGAGATATGCAGTATCTCATTTTGGCTGGCAAAAAGGGGATTTTTATCAACTTTTCTAAGGCCCTACTGACCACAGGAGAGAGAAGCTTTCAGATGGCACCTGCTTGTGTTTCTTGGAATCCATCCCTTACTCAAGCCCTGGCCACCTAACTTTAAGGGTGAACAAAACTGAGGAGCAGCTGAGGGCAGGGCTCTGCCACTGCTCCCTACCTAGAGTGCTGCTACTTACTTGGTGTATAGTATCGGTCCAGGATACTGAGAGTCAGGAAGGCACCATAACCATGAGCTGCAAAAGGGGCCTTGGCCAAGGCTGCTAGGTAGTCCATGTAGTACAGCGCTGGCCCCTCATGCTCATCATAGCCAGCCAAGAGGAGGTTCACATGATATGGGGTCTGCAAAAGAAAGACATGCTAAGTAAGGACCAAAGTAGACCACCTATATCTTTCCATAGCAAATGGGAACATTGATTCTTGCTGAGAAAGAAAATATTAGCTGCAAATGAAGTACATCACAATGAAAGTAAAAATGTAGGGAAATCTGGAGGACCTGGAATATGGTTAGAGGTGAGGGGAGGTTGGCTTGTTTTCTTTCAACAGAAAGGTATTTGGAATACTTTCACTAGGCATGTGAAAAGCTGCTTTCTTCTTAAAGCCTAAGGACAAGGGCAGCACCTGTGGCTCAAAGGAGCAGGGCACCGGCCCCATAAGCCAGAGGTGGCGGGTTCAAACCCAGCCCCAGCCATTAAAGAAAAAAAAAAAAAAGCCTAAGGACAAAAACCCGTACAAAAATGCTTTAAAAACAAAAGCATGGGGGTTCCTGTGCCATCCCTAATTGTTAAAACCAACAAACACAATTCTGAAAGTGTCAGGCCACAGAATGAGAAAGCAGCAACTCCAAGCACAACAAACAAAATAAATCAGCTCAATCTGGGCATATGGAACAAAATTTCAAATGATAAACTCTATACCCAGTTAAAGAAACAATTTGTAAAGTGGGGAAGGATAGTAGGTTTCAAAGACTTAAGTCAAATCACTAGACTTTTATTAAAAAAGTAGTCATGAAGGTCCACAAACACAAAGAAACACAGTAACTTTTAAAGAATTATAGCTTTAATTCTATAAAATTAGAATGCACCTGTGGCTCAGTGAGTCGGGTGCCAGCCCCATATACCGAGGGTGGCGGGTTCAAACCCAGCCCTAGTCAAAATGCAATAACAAAAAAAATAGCTGGGCATTGTGGCGGGCACCTGTAGTCCCAGCTACTTGGGAGGCTAAGGCAAAAGAATCACCTAAGCCCAAGAGCTGGAGGTTGCTGTGAGCTGTGATACCACATCACTCTACTGAGGGGGACAAAGTGAGACTCTGTCTCTAAAAACAAACAAACAAACAAACAAACAAAAAAAACGAATGGGCGGCACCTGTGGCTAAAAGGAGTAGGGTGCTGACCCCATATGCCAGAGGTGGTGGGTTTAAGCCCAGCCCCGGCCAAAAAAAAAAGAATTATAGCTTTAGGTAGTATTAAAAAGTTCTAATATTTCTCTAATAATTATAAGGTTCCCTTAAGATAATTAAAAAGTAATTTTATAGGCAGGTACAGCATCTCACATCTGGGAGGCCGAGGTGAAAGGATTGCTTGAGATCAAGAGTTCAAAACCAACCTGAGCAAGAATGAGAACTCCTCTCTATAAAAAGTAGAAAACTCAGCCAGCCATGGTGGCAGGCTTCTATAGCCCCAGCTACTTGGAAGGCTGAAGCAGAAGACCACTTGAGCCCAAGGGCTTGAAGTTTCTGTGAGCTAGGCTGATGCCATGGCACTCTGGCCCAGGCAATAGAACAAGACTCTGTATCCCTTACCCCCCCCAAAGCAATTTTTACTGAGAAAAAAAAAATCCTCTAACTTAAGATTTAGAGGCATCCTTTTCTAGCATTACCTGCAAGTCTACAAACACAAATTATTACAGAACCTTGACTAAGTCTACCTTGCTCCTTAGCTCTAAAAGGAGGATTTTATTATTTTTTACACAAGCAGAGACATTTACTACATTAAATTCAGTCTGTCTATGACCCTAGGCTTCAGTGGTGGGACTCCTGTTTTATTTATATTATATGGCTTCCTTTTTCTCTGCAGGAAGTGTTTTTTCTCTTGTGTTTCCTTCAATGGACAGTAAGCAGCCTTTGCCTATGGATACATGCCCATCCCTAAACTTACATATATGTTTGATTAACTGTACATTAAATGACATGCCATATGAGCACGAAGTAGTAACAGCTAATGGTCCTAAAAACATTTTACATTCTTTGAACACTGATTAACATAGCACTTGGCAGCCTGAAGAACGTCATGTTATTTTTATTTATTTATTTATTT
>CAUYQV010123566.1:0-24222 GCA_963574575.1 Galagoides demidoff | reverse complement strand
TGAGAACCACTGCAAAGCAAAGGATGCTTGGCAGTGTAGGAAACTAATGCACTGGACTTCAAATTCTCCTCAGGCTGTTTCATCTTCTCAGCTGGAAGAGTAGCAATTGATACTAACCATGGATGAGGGAAAATGTTTGCTATTTCAAACTACTCAGTGACTCGGGGAGGCTGGGTAAGAAGACGGGGGTCTGGCAACATTGCTTCTCATGATGAATGCTCTGAAACTGGGACCTGAGAACCGTGCTGTACCCCAGCTGAGGCTGACTTGGGCAGTGACTTAGTCAGATGTTGGCTTACTTTCTTAAGGTCCTTCTGGGGGGTTCCTGAAAGAGATCCCCAGAAATAGCTACATGGTATAGTTACTCTTGAATTGAGTACACCATTCTCATAAAACCAAATATGCAATTTCCATATGACCCAGAAATTCCACTCTTGGACAAATAGTTCAGAGAAATTAAAACTCATGCTTATGGCTCGGCGTCTGTGGCTGAAGTGGCTAAGGCGCCAGCCACATACATCTAAGCTGGCAGGTTTGAATCCAGCCCAGCTGCCAAACAACAATGATGGTTGCAACCCAAAAATAGCCAGGTGTTGTGGTGAGCACCTGTAGTCCCAGCTACTTGGGAGGCGGAGGCAGGAGAATCTCTTGAGCCCAGGAGTTGGAGGTTGCTGTGAGCTGTGACGCCACAGCACTCTACCCAGGGCAACAGCTTGAGGCTCTGTCTCAAAAAAAAAAGAAAAGAAAAAGAAAAAACAAAGAAAAGAAAACTCATGTTTATACAAAAATCTATCCATCAATGTACATGAAATCTTTATATGTAGTAGCCAAAAACTAGATAGAACCTACATGTCTATCAGTGGGTGAGCAGTTAAGCAAACTGATATATATTCATACTATGGAATACTAACTAGCAATTCAAAGAAACATTGTATAATTATATAATAACTTAAATCCAAAAAGTCAATCCTGAAAGATTACACACTGTATGATTGCATCTGATGTAACATTCTCAAAATGACAAACTCTGTAGATGGAGAACATATTGCTAGGTTTCTAGATGGTAGGAGAAGAGAAGAAGTTAAGGTACATGATGTTACAAACCTGAGGGATTTTTTTCTGTGATCATGGAGCTGTTTCTGTATCTTGACTATGGTAGAGAATACACAGACCTATAAATATGACAAAATTGCACCGAACTACACAGTTGCACACCCATTCACAAATCAATACAAGTAAAACTCAGGAAATCCGAGTAAGATAGGAAGATTATACCAGTGTTAACATCCTCACTGTGATTTGGCCTGTGGTTTTACACAATATTACCGTTTGGGGAAAACTGAGTAAAACAAAAAGTTTAATTAATAGAAATAGTACAGAGTTAAAGCTGTTAGTGCCTCTAGAAAGATTTGCAGAAGCAGGAGAGACTCATGGAGAATTTTCTCACAACATTTCCAGGGTGGGAAAGGGAATAATTTTTTTTGCACAAAATTTTTAAGGGATTCAGGTTGACGGTGCCTCTATTTTGCTGGGCACATTATTTCTGAAGTCACTCTGGGGGTGGGGGAGTGGAGTAACCATCCCAGATAGCTGGAAGGGGTCAGAGGATGGAGGCGCATACAAGGGAGATTTTCTACACCAAGCTTGGATGTGGTGCACTCTGCTTGCAAACTTGCCAAAGGAACAAAACAAACACAAAAGAGGTCATCAGAGCCTTTAAGGAGACTCTAGCATCAAGTTAAATCTTCTTTCCCTCAGTGCTTCTGGAAAAAATCAAAATAGCCTCTTATGAAAATAATCAAAAATTATATTTCTAGAAAATTTGGGATGTGAAAGGAAATATGACAGTTCTAACAAAAGCAGTGCACTTTTAAAATCTTGATAATTTTGTTGAGATCATTTATTTCACTATAAAGACAAGGGTACATGTGAAATTTACTAGGTGTAGAATATAAATGTCTTAACATAATAATTAAGAAAATGCTGTGAAGGCTATGTTAACCAGTTTGATGAAAGCATTTCAAATTGTATATCAAGCCAGCACATTGTACCCCATGATTGCATTAATGTACACAGTTATGATTTAATAAAAAAAGAAAAAAAAATTAAATTGACAGTGAAAAATAAGTATAGTAATATGATTCACTCATTCCACAATGCATACATATTTAAAAATACCATGTTGTGTATGATAGATATAAATAATTTTTATTTGTCAATTTTTAAAAGCTTAAAAATTGAAAAAACAATCTAATGATTGCTATTTAAGCCTAATACTATCTACATTGCCTCTAACTATTATGATAGCTACATAAATTAAGCATCTGAGGGAATAGGACATGAGGCAAATTATGTTCTTTATAGGAAGGCAAGAGGGAAAATACTCAAAATCTGTTTCCAATAGATCACTCCTGGGTAGGGTATAAGAAGAAAGTGCTTTAGGCAGCTAAGATATTTCATAACAGCATTGGATTCCAGGAAGAATCTACAAAGAAATTAGACTTTACCTGCTCTACAGACACTTATCTGATTTATCCAATCACTTATTCTACCAGGGTGTACAAATATGCACATACTGTAGTAGGTGCTAGGAATTCAATAGTGAGTGACATAGACCCAGCCCATGCTCCATGAAGTGTACAGCCCCTTTAGAGAATACACACTTATGAAGCAAACCATTTCAAATAGAATGTGACTGATGCCTTAAAAGGGGAAATAGAGTTTACCATGAGTATGTAGTGGGAGTCTAGCCTTAAACAGTGAAGATTTCCTTGTGGAAGATTAAGCTAACTCATGATATGTAATTAGGAGTTAACAATTCCTAATTCCCTCTTCTAGAGGGGGGAAAAGAAGCAACAGTGTATGCCTTGGACCAATACTTTTTTATATAAGGATGAGGGATGACGATTGTAACAAAGAAGTGGATAAGTTTGGATGACTATCTCAGACTCCAACTAATGTAAAGAAATGGGCTGGTCAAGTGACTGAGACTCACTGTAAGTACAGACGCTAGCTCTATGCTCAAGAATGGAGTCTGATCAGGTAAGAAAGGAAGTCAATGGAAAAAAAGATGCCTTCTCTGCCCTCGAACCTCCTTCCAGCTGTTCACTCTTCTGTAATACCAAGTATTAAATTCCCAGTCGTGTTTCTTCTTCTCTTAATATACAACTTTTCCAACATCAGTTCTGACTTTTTATTTAATTCATTCAGCATCATGCTTCAACCTTCTCCTGGAGAGTCTCTAAAGGGCTGATTTACTATTTGTATCAACTAGCCTATGGGCTCAGCTATTCAGTTTTGTTTCTTCACCATCCCAAGAGTGCTGTCGTCAACTTCATGATCCAACATAGCTCATCATCTTGTTCACAGTCCTGCCATGAAAAAAAAAAAAAGTGAACAGGAAAAAGAACAAATGTCCCTGCCTTTGTTTGAACTTGTGTACTTCCTGTTCACAGGCCTTCCATTGGCCAAACTGTAGCCGTTTGCCCTCATTAAGCCCTAAGGATGTCTTGGAAGTATATCTTTTTTATTAATTGGCCGAATGCCTAGCTAGAAATTGGGGATTTGGTTACAATAAGAAGGGGAGACTGGCTATTGGGATAAATAGCAATCTCTGCCACACCATTATCTTTGAACATGATTGATCCCTTGCATAAGGAGTTAAAGCTCCTTCAACACAGATTAGTGAAGTAGTGAAATACAAAGAAAGAAAAATCAGATGTTACAAAAAAGCTCTAATCGTTCATTTGACGGGGGCACATCAGGCCACATTATTTAGCTCTAGAAATCTATAGACTGAAGAAAACACAATTGTTTCCACCAGCTATCTTGTACCATGCAATGAGAATTTCCATAGCTTTAGGTAATTTATTTGAACTTAGAGGAAAAAAGAAAGCCTAATCTGATTCATTATATTTGTTAAAAGTTAGAAACCTTGATTGGCCTGCTCCTTTACCCCATCACATAACACCAGAACATGGTGATTTCCTCCTATAACCTATAACACAAATAGAACCAGTTAAACTCTCTCTGCAGCTTCTGACCCACACCAGCCTCCAACCTCTATCCTGGAGGAAAACATGAAGTTGGTAGCTCCCTGCTTTAGTATTAGTCCAGTTTGCTTCTACTTTTACTCCAACCTCAACATCCCAGTTTCTCAGAGATTGGGAACCTATCTGATGCTTGTTTCTCATGGGCTAGACCCTTGCTGGACCCTCAGTTTCCCTGTGGGTCAGGTCTCTTCTCACATTTCCTATGATAAGGCAGAGGCATTTCTTCCTTGGCCCTCTTCCCATTTATAGTCTTCTAATAACTGATTCCTTCCTTCTTCAGGTGAATACTACCCTATTCATCATCCAATTTGAGGACTGATTCTTGATCTCTAGTTTCTGAGAGAAAGGCTTTTGCTAGGCCAATCAATCTTAAATGTAAATTCTCCTGTGATTCACTAATACAAACTTGTTCTTTCTCTCTCCCTTTCTGTCTTTCACACACACACAAACACACACACCCCACCCCACCCCACATATTAGCCCAGTATTAATCTTCTATTAATAGTATAAACAATTATGTCCTACTTGTCCTTGTCCCTCATGGCTTCTTTCTAGTTTGAGATCTGCCATCAGATTGCTGTTCCAGTATGTTCATCTTTGGAATCTCCAATTGGGGACCTAATTTATATTTTTAGATTTTAGCCCTTTGGTCCTACCTAAGATGCCTGATGTTGCCTTCTACTAGTAGGGGAGTCCATGACTACCTTAGTTGGCGTGGGGCTTCTTGTGGATATTACAGTCAGTTTCCTCTAAGTCATGTAAACACCTCCAACAATTCAACAGCTTACTACAACAAACTTTAATTTCTCACATCCCATGTTGACTGCAACCCTACTCCATGCCCTTTTTATTTGGAAACAAAGTTTGAGGAAGAGGCCATCCTCTGGGAGATGTCAGCATCAAAGCAGAGGGAAAAGACAAGTGGCAGAAGAAATGGTGGCTCTTAGAGTCCCCACTAAGAAACATCACATGTCACTTCTACTCATGTACTATTGGCCAAAACAAAGTCACAATGCAAAATCACACACCAATGGAGAAATTATAATTTTCCCATAGAAACAAAGAAAAGGCTTTATCTTTTAACAGAAATACAATCTACTAAAAACTTGCCAAAAACATCCCCAAGAGCTTTCTGGTTGCCTACTAATGACCAATTAGAACAAGGGATGCCCTTCCTGAAGTAGGAGGAATTGAAATTCCACACATCACTCAGGGTCTCCATGGATTGGGCAACTGGCTTTTTCCATCCATACTATAAATAACTGACACTTAAGCTAAGCCAGTTTGGCATTCAGTCTTTTTGAGTCTCCTGAGAAAAGCTGCTCCCAAGCTTGACCCATAAAAAAGAGAATAATGGAGTGGAGGGGAGTTGGGAAGGGTTCCATCTGTGGAGCACCACAGAATTTCCACCAGGTGCCAATGCAAGCATTCAGGACCCAAGAAAGGGATCTCCATGCTAACCTATGATCTGTAAGCCTCTACTTTAACCTCTGCTGAGATTGCATTTTGGAGTTCATTCTCATCACATGGCCATCCCCAAGTTAAAATGTGATAGATTCTGTAGGTTTGTCTGATTTTTATGTAAGTTGGAGTAGGTACATTTACCTATTACCTATAAGAGCCTCCATTCATGACTGTGAGTCATACATCAGTCAGACATTTGTAACTCAGGGAACTTACTGTAATATCCTCCATTCATAAGTTGCAGTTGTATGTAAGTCAGATATTTGTAACTCAGACTCAGGAACTGTCTGTACAGCCTTCCATGTTTGGGCTTAGATTTACAAGTTCCCAATCAAGAGACTGTTTTATTTCCTCTTCCTCAGTGTCATAATAAGAATGTGGACACACTGCCATCATATTTATGATGGTGAGGAAGCCACAGATGTGTACTTCAAACAGTTCATGGTCATGGTTACCTAAACCAAAAATGATATAGCAAGCTTTTTCATTCTATGTGATTGTTCCTGATAAAGAAAAAAACAGTAATTGAAACAGTAAATGTCAACAATTATTAACATTATTCTATTTCCCTTCATAAAAAAAAAAAACCAAGCAGATGGCTTAAAACAACAGAAATGTATTGTCTCACAGTTCTGGAGGATAGAAGTCCAAAGTTGTGGTGTTGGCAGAATTACCTTCCCTCTAAATCTGTAGGAGAGATTTGGCCTCTTCCTAGCGTATGGTAGTTGGCCAGCAGTCCTTGACATTCTTAGGCTTGCAGCTGCAGTGACTGTCTCCTTCACATGTGGCCTTCTCCCCTCATGGGTCTGTGTCTCTCTGCTTCCCCTTCTCTTCTAAAAAGGATACCAGTCATATTGGATTAGGGATTTCTAGCATCTCCCCCTCTTCTGGGCACCAGTACTATCAGATTTAGGGCCCTACTCATGTGAACTTAGTTGAGCTTAATTACCTCCTTGTAAGCCTTATCTCCAAATACCCATTGACAGAGTTTCAACATTTAAATTTGCAAGGGATACAATTCACTCTATAACATCTTGTTTCTGTACAAATTCTCAGTCTTTAGTCTTATACCAGCTAATTTCTCTACTCTTATGACTGAATAGAAACTCTGTGCTCTTTAACTTCAGCCAAGCTTTAACCATTTCATGTCTCACTTTAGTGCATTACAAACCCCATAACAGAGTTTCTAACTTGTTTTAACATTCTTCAAACCCTCTGTTTCTCACCAAGATTCAGTCCTCATACCCAGAAAATGGCCTCGCTTACAACTTTAAAAGAAGTTCAAAGCCTTTGTTGTCAGGTAGATCTGGGGCCGCCAAGTACAGTGTCTGTGTAACCTTAGGAAAGTCACTTCACTTCCTGCCAGTCTCAGGCAGAATGAAACAGGATGAGATTTGTGAAAGTACATGACCTAGTGCTTAGAATGTGGTCAAAGCAGAACATGGACGTTGAATACTAGACAACTGCCAGTGCTACCTTTGCTTAACTCTAGCCCATGTAAAGTTTCTGTCACTCAGAATCTTGGCATCTATCCTTACAAAGATGGAAGGGACAGAAGGAACAACAATTTGCATCTACTCAGGTAGGCTCCTTTTCTTTCTCTTTTCTTTCTTTTGCTATTTTTTCCCTTTTCCTGTTTTTCTGGTCTCTTTCCAAGATAACTAGCCCTGGGATTTGTAAAACCTATAGAGAAGTCCACAGGGAAGCACATGGAGTGAAACCAGGAGAGAGAGGATCTGGAGACTGGGATGCATGATTCATGTCAGCCAGACCCAACGGAATAGAGACTATCTGTGGTCTACATGGTTAGTGGGGTCACAATGAGGCTTCAAAAGTTGGCTTTGTGTTACCTTTGAGTTTCTTTGGTGTTCTCCATTGTCATTTGTCCCTTCCTGTCCTTTCTCTAGTGATCTGGTATTCTACTTCAGTATGCCCTTCCTGATCAATACATGGGTCTCTCCTTCCTATCAAAATTTAGCTGTCATGTGTTCCACTTCTTATGAGCCAAAAGGCAGCCACTCTCTCTAAGAAAGGAGCTTTGCCATGAGTATTATGGCCATTCTGACAGAGCTTAAGGAGACATTTTTAGATATTCAGTACCCCGCAGCCCCCCTGGGTGACCATCTTTATAGTTTCTGTGAAAATTCAATCTGCTGTCAACAGCCTATAAATAGGAAAAACCACAGCTACTGATTCAAAGAAAAATAAGATAGTTGAATACTTTGAGGGTTAATAAATGTTCTGACTCAGATAGGCTTGGTCCAAAGAAGCGCAGTTTCCATGAACCAATTTGGAATTCACTTATCTCTCTAAATTAGTCAAGTTACTCTGTGGATATACACCAAAAGTTCTTCAATGTGCTGGGCAGTATGTAATTTTAAAAGCAAGAAACTCTACCTAAAATAAAAGTCTTGACCCAAAATAGTGAAGGCATAGGATGATACTAATATATGCTGACACCCATACCTGGTTGACCCTGGGTTAGAAACTCTCCAGATACTGCTACCACTCACAGTAAAAATAATATTTGTGAGGCTCTGTTATGTGCCAAGGACTATTCTAAGCACTTAACTCACAATAACTCCTTTAACACTCACAATGACTCTGTGAAGTGCATATAATTATTAGTTTCATTCTAGAGAAACCAGTGCAAAGGTGCACAGCTGGCAAGATTCCAGCAAAGAGCGTGTGCTGCCTCACTGAGTCCCCACAATTATCTATGAGACGCATGTTATTAATATTATCTCCCCATTGTGCCTAAGAGGAAACCAGGTCTCGTAAAAATGTGTCATGAGTGGCAGGTAAAGGTCACATTGCTTTGATCCCAGGTCTTTCCGGCTCTGAAGTCAGCTCTCTTCCCCTGGTGCTATCTGATATTATGAAGTCACCGGCTCCTCCTCCATGCAGGAGAAGCGGCAGCTGACAACTGAATGGATTCCTGTCAGCAGGCACAAATGGAATAGATGAGTTCAGGTGTCTTGGCTGATCTCCCCTGTGCATTACGGTCTCGGCGAGGAGGGCTATAAAACAGGAATAAAATGAAAGGGCTTATGAGTACTAAAAGGCTATAAAATCTCCTTGGATTTGGTTTCCAACAAATCAAATGTGAAAGAAAAGCCATCCTGCCTCTCTCTGAGCTCTGCAGAGGTGGTCTGAGTTCTTTCTAAATGCTTCAGCACTTTAAAACACAAAACTCAACTCCTCTTTTCAGAAGGCTACTATTTTGCATAAGGGGATTTTGAAGGTGGTTCTTGCTTCTGTTACAAGCTCTTGATTATTACCTGCTTCTGGATTGTCTAAGAGGGCTCCTCCCTCCCATGTGTTGGAAGAATGTTTGCATCCCCACTCCATCTCACCTGGTGGAAGAATGATTTCTGACATCAAAAGAAATTCTCAGATAGATGTGTTAGGGCCCTATAGTGATAAGCAATGAAAGAGGAAGAAGAGAATGTTTTGGATGATTGTGAAAAATGTGACCATTTGGGCAACAGAGAATATTTAGATGAGTTAGATAGAAATATAAATGTTTGGGTTCACTTACTTTTTTAAGGGTTTGATATTTATATAGTATTAAAGATATTCCAAATGCATAGTGGGGCTCCATATATAATTGTTGAAAGGCTAGATTAATGCAGTTATTAAAAGGAGATAATGCCATCTTTAAAATTTTTTTAAAGGACAATAAAATGTTTCAACGTTCATGATTTCACTTTATATGTTGGGGAAAGCTTCTTCTAAAATATTCATTCCCTTTCACCACTGCTTTTGTAGCCTTTCTCCCCTTATGAATAATGCTAATACATTATGTAAGAACTACATGTTGTTAAATATACTTTATTAAGACTGTGACTGCTGAGTTCGTTGGGATTTTCTTTTCCCCCAGATGAAAATGTTAGTTTGCTTTGGCTGTTCTGATTACTAGGAAATGACAATCAAAGCAGGCAAGAAAGGGGGCCATGATCCACTGTTTTCTTCACTCTGGACATACATATAAATATGGATATACACATACACTCTGTATATACTGAGAATGTTTGTTATTTTGTATATTATATCTGTATCTCTTATAATTGCAGATGTCAAATGTGACTTGAGTATTGCAATTTTTTTTGAGAGGGTCTCAAGCTGTCGCCCTGGGTAGAGTGCTATGGCAGCATAGCTCACAGCAACCTCTAATTCAGGCTCAAATAATCCTCTTGCCTCAGTTTTTCTATTTTTTAGTATAGATGGGGTCTCGCTTTTGCTCAGGCTTGTCTTGAACTCATGAGTTCAAGCAAACCACCTGCTTGACCTCCCAGAGTGCTAGGATTACATGTGTGAACCACACTGCCCAGCCAAGTGCTGTAATTTTTATACAGTTTTTTTCCTTTCTTAAAATTTGTACATGTATACACTTTTTTGGCACTCTCTATAAACACACACACACACACAAAACACACCTGTGATCATATTGTTTGTTGCCCATGCTATTCAGGCTGCTTATCCAAAGGAAGCTATTGGCCTTGACTCCCAAACTGAGGCTGGATTAACCTCTGTCTGATAGCTGTTAAGAACACAGCAGAAACTGCTGAAGTGGTAAGAATTCAGGAGGGACGAGGTGTGACTGGTAGTAGCTGGGGTCTTTAGTAAGAGGGAGATTTCACAGAAAGAGTCTTTAGTAGGAAGTCAGCTAAAAATAAATAAATTACAGTCTGGGAATGGGGTGAGGGAGGATTGAGAGGGAAAATGGGAGATAAATTCTACCATTCTTGGTAACATGTAGGTCTTCAATCGATCTGATGGGGTAGGTGCCATGAATGGCACAGTAGAGGGTAAGATTCCAATTCCCATTAAGTCATAGAAGGGGATGTCTGAAAACAAATCAAGAAGAATGCAAATTATACTGATTTGGAGCCATTCAGGCAAACCAAGAGGTGGTACTGGGTAGACTCATTTAGTATCCAGAGTTGGGGTGACCAAGGATAAGGGGCACCAGAAGTCTAATGGGGCATCAAAAAAAATCCAGGCACAGGGACCTTGAAGATAGCCTAGCCTGCCTATGAATGCTTGTACCTCTGCAGGTGAACCTGGAGAGCTTTTAGCATGGGGAAGCTAAGACTGTCTCTCAGGCTCACAGAGAGAAGGTGATTGAGACCAGTTGGCTCCAGGAAAGAAGGTGAGAATCTGGAGCAGGTTGAAGGAGAGGAGTGAATAAGGCAAATAACTGAAGGCTCAGGATTCATTCATTTAATAAAAATGTATTGAACACCTACTATAGACAAGCATCGGATCACATGCTGAGGTGTCAGTTGTGGGCAAAACTGAAATGATCATTCTCACATGGAGCTTACAAGTAAAAAGCAATTTTGAATGCAAGGTGAAAAATGCTGCAATGGTAAGGTCCAGGGCTTGATGGAAACATGGGAAGACTCTCTAGCCTCAGGTGGGGGAATTGAATGTTTCCAACAAGTGACTCCTAAACCAAGATCTGGGGATAATAAGGAGTTCCACAGGTAAAAGGGTCAGAGTAGTGTTAGAGAAGAAAACATTTTCGAGCAAGGAGGCCAGACTGTGCAGTGCAAGGGAGAACTGGAAATCATCCTAGGATAGAGGCAGAGAGTGTTCAGAAATGTGGGCAGAGGGACCTCCAAGGGCCACATCATGAAGCCCTTTCTAAGAATACCAAAGATGATGTTTAATCTATGCATTTTAGCCCACTCCAGTACTTTCAAACTTAGGGTACAGAGGATAGAAATCCCATCCCATATTATATTAAGACAACTTAAGTCTTAGAGCAGAGAAGAGCTGGCTTATATCCTGGCTCTGCCACTTACTGAGTGAAGGTGGATGATTCCTCCAAAGTCTCTGAGTCTCAATTTTACCTCCGTGAAATGGAAATCCCTTTCTTACATTTCATGATTATTTTTTGAATTGGGATGTTTTCTATATAGAAAGGAAGCCATGCACTTGGGGAGGAGCATTCAGTAAATGGAAATAATGATTCATTCAATTTCTTACTATCTTACAACACCATTAGAATTCTTCTTGTGTTCAGTAAGAGAGGACAATGGATACTACACTGATACCGGGGAAGGATTTAAAGCCCCCTTACTAATGTGCCGCTAACAATGTGAACCAAGTCCCAGAATAATGCAGTTTCCTATCTGTAAAATAGGAGCCATAACACTTGATTCCTCACTTCCAGGCATGTTGTAAAGTTTAATTAGATGTTATGCATAAAGTGCTATGAACTTCTCAGAGGAAGACAGCATATAAATACAAGTTACAGAGCTCTTATTATTCATTTTCCTTCTCTGATTTAGCTACCAGTCAGTCCCCTGTAACTCAGAACCTTGGCATTTTCTCCCCATATATTTGTGATACTTCGTAACAGGAAGAGTCCACCTTTGGTTCATTGCCTCTATCTCATGATGCCTGATGCTCTGGATTTCACATGGTTACCCTCTGGTCACTTATTTATTAAATATTCTGATGATTTCTTTCACTCACTTTGTACAATTTGGTCAGAGGAAGTTTCAGACAGTGAAGAGAGCTTCATCTTTCTAATTACTCTCTTGAACTTTACATTTTAATGTGCACCAGTTAGATTCTAATCAAGGAAGGGCAGGTTGTTGATTATTTGGTCCTATCATGTTTATATAATTCTCTAAATCTTTTGGGCCATGTTGGTTTAAAAATAATTTGTAAGTCTTCGGATTGACATGAATGTTCTTCTGACATGAAGATAAATTCCTAACTTTAGGGGGCTGTCTAGTGCTTAAATGTCCATAAATATCATTTCTACCCAGGTTTATTTTTCGTGTATCATTTGCTTTATTTCTATGAGTGGGATTTCTTTGTTCAAAACTAAAAGTGATGTATTTCTATAGGACAGTTAAAATCTGTGAGGAGGTTCTACCTCCCTTTCTTCCTCAAATGAGATTCATTGTTTTCACACTTACTGCAAAACAGAAATGAGTGTTATTAATACTTAATGGGGAATTTTGAATTTTAATGAAAACAGTGAAATTTTTCAATGTTGGACTCATGTATTAATTTCTCTAGTATTTTCAGTGTTTACCACAGATCCTGCCATATGTCACAAACCACAGCCATATTGGATAAATGGACAAAACACTTTTTTACCAAAAGTGGGAAGGGATCAAACAATTTCAACGTATCCTAGAAGGTTCAAGAAATCACTAAGACATGACATTATACAGATGTGATTTCAGTCAAAATTTAGTTAGGGCACAATGAATAGGATCTAATTTGGGGAAGCAGGAAAAGTGACTGGGTTCAGGGAGAGGCTTACGACGGTCTACAGTTGTATATATAATGTGTAATTTTTTAAAGAAAAGATTCGAAGCAAGTAAGGCAAAATGCTAAGATTTTATAAGTGGCAAATACATGGCTATTTATCATATTATTTTATCCTTTTCCATAAATTTGAAATAAAAATAGTTTTTACAATGATAGTACTATTTATGAAACTTAATTGTGAAAAAGAATAGAATCATTCTCATAGGTTTCTGCCTTAAGGAAGACTCTAATCAAGGATCTTACAAAAACCTCTGCTCATAGCATATTATGGATAAAAGCTGACACTGAACATAAAAACGGAAATCTCAACATAGTTTTGGGAGTGCCATGTATGAGCTAAATCTATATTCTTTACAAACGAAAGCAGAAGTTTACAGATATTCCTGAGACCCTTCCCTCTGTCAGTCCACAAATATAGCCTATTGAGGTATGCTTAAAGTATTTATTGTTTTTAAAAGACTGCTACGCACATATTTTTTTCAAAAAAGCAATATCAAAAAAAAAAAGCTAGAACTCACTGAAAATGTCACCCTCCAGAAATAGAGACATTAGTTACATATATGTTTGTTCACAAATTTAAGTAAAAATGTGAAAGAAAAATTTCATAAAAAGTCAACATAAAACAGGGGTTTGCTGGATGTATTACTGTGTGCCTTGAGGTACTTACAAGAGAAAATTGCTTGAGCCCAGGAGTTCAAGTCTAAGCCAGGGCAACATAGTGACTCCCTATCTCCAAAAAAATAAAACAAACAAGACAGACAGACAGACAGACAGAAAGAAAGAAAGGAAGGAAGAAAGAAATAGAAAAATTACAACATAGTTTTATTTTTAAGGAATATATAATTTAATTTTACTTAGAAAAAAAACCTATAATACAACTGAAGAAATTGATGACATTCTGACAAGTGGGTCTTCTCCACACAGATACTAATTCTATACTATTATTCTAGCTTGAAAAACAAACTGTAAACCTCCAACTCCTGATCCTGCATATTAGGAGGTTAGAAGTTGCCACTTTAAAATCAAGTAAAAACTTGAACTAGAAGATCAAGAACTCCTGAAAACTGTCAGAAAATAAACATTAAATTAAAAATGGGCAAAAGACTTCAACAGACACCTCTTACCAAAGAAGATGTACATTGGGTAAGTAAGCATATGAAGGTATGTTCAATACCATGTGTCATTAGGGAATGTAGAATAAACAGTAGTGATATACCATTACACACTTATTAGAGTGGCTAAAATCCAAAACACTGACACCAACTGCTGATAAAAATGTGGAATAATAGAAACTTCATCCATTGCTGGTAGTAATGCAAAATGGTAAAGCCACATTGAAAGATAGTTTGATATTTTCTTACAAAGCTAAATATACTCTTACAATGTGATCTAGCAATTGTACTCCTTGGTATCTACCCAAAAGAGTTGGAAAATTTATGTCCACACAAAAACTTGCACATAGATGATTACAACTGTTTTACGACAATTGCCAAAATTTAGAATCAACCAAGACATCCTGCATAGGTCAAATAAACTGTGGAACATCCAGACGATGAACTATTTATTATTCAGCACTAAAAAGACATGAGCTACCATGACACAAAAAGGCATAGGGAATCTTAAATGCATATTACTAAGGGAAAGAAACTAATGTGTAAAGACTATATATTCAACATCCTGAAAAAAGCAAAAGCACAGAAAGAGTAAACAGATCTATATTTGCCTCCAGTCAAAAGGGAAATAGGGGGAAATAAGCAGAACACACAGCACATTTAGGACAATGCAGTGATTCTGCGTGCTACTACAGCAGTGGATACTTTATATATTTGTCTGACCTACAGAATATATTCCACCAAGAGAGAGCCCTAATGTAAACTATGGACTTCAGGGAATAATGATGTCTCAATGTACTTTCATTGAATGTATCATTGAATGTGCAGGTTGTTGATAGGGAAATTGGTCCTGCGGGGTGGAGGGGCTTGAGGTGTGTGATAACTCTTTTTCTATTTCTTTTTGGAGACAGGGTCTTACTTTGTTGCCCTTTCTTGCTAGACCTTTGGCTTGGTTGAGTGTAAGGTCCTCAAGTCACCCACAACTCCACTCAGAGATCCACAGCATTTTTGGTACTGAATATCACTGTAGAGTTCAGTACTCCACAGTACACTGTTGAAGCCTGTCTGAATTACCCTTCATACCTGAATTTTTGTTATGCATGCTTAATTTTTTTAACCTTCAATTTCAATAGCTTTACCAGGATATTCTCCAACACTAATCCTTCTGTTAAGAATTTCATAATATGGCTCAGTGCCTGTGGCTCAAGTGGCTAAGGAGCCAGCCACATACACCTAAGGTGGTGGGTTCGAATCCAGCCCAGGCCCACCGAAACAATGACGGTTGCAACCAAAAAATAGCCGGGTGCCTGTGGTCCCAGCTACTTGGGAGGCTGAGGTAGCAGACTCGCTTGAGCCCAGGAGTTGGAGGTTGCTGTGAGCTGTGATGCCACGGCACTCCACCAAGGGGGATAGCTTGAGGCTCTGTCTCCAAAAAAAAAAAAAAAAAAATTTCATAATATGTGGGGGGACTTTCGATGTGCATATGGAGGTATTCCTTCTTTACTTTATCATTCTGAAAATTGTGAATAATGTTTCTTGAATAATCTATGTCTTCCATGTGTATCATTGACTCCTAAATAGCATTGTTGTAGCCTTTCTCCTTAGAACGCCCCCAAACAAGTTCTCCCTCCTTGACAGTT
Organism: Galagoides demidoff; assembly: GCA_963574575.1. NCBI lineage: Eukaryota > Metazoa > Chordata > Mammalia > Primates > Galagidae > Galagoides > Galagoides demidoff. The sequence goes on along the minus strand of CAUYQV010123566.1, from coordinate 8,652 downwards.
TTTGTTTTATCCATGTTTGTTCAGTTTCCTGATGCTTACTTACAACTTATTTGTTTTTCATTTCTGTAAACAGCCAAATTGGCTTATCTCAATTTGATTTTCACTTCTGTAAACTCCCTTTTCATACCATTAGGCTGTTTTATCATTTTTTTCAGCTTTTGCTTTATTCAATTTATATTCTAACTAAATTCATCTACAGTAAAAATTATCTATGAGGAGCTATCTTTTTATTTTCTAGATTATATTTTTTCAGTTTATGCTTTTAATTTGATTTTGTATGCCACATGCCTAACTTCCAACTTTTATAACTGTTCTATGCCACATATTTAATATTAGCAATTCTATTGAGAGTTTTTGTCGACTCTATAGTAAAGAGTGAGGCATCCTTAACATCTCCCAACTCTGTCAGTCATCTGATGTCTTTTCTGAATTTGATGCTGCACTCCCTTTAATTTTCTGTATTCTGCATATGAAATTGGAAGGGGAAGAGCTGGCTTGAAATCCCATTAGAGTGCACATATTAAAGCCCTCCCTACCCATCCACAGGCATATTCTATCCCATAGTCTCCTTACCCTAACTGATCACAGTTCTCTGAATTGTGTCATGTTTTAGCCCCCCTATTGCTCATGCCAAGACTAGGTGATTATATCTGGAGTATCTACTATAGGAAAATTTTTTCTTTAGTCTAATATTGTTTCTCAGCCTGCTTCTCTTCTTATTTGAGGTCTTCAGTAAAATTTCTTAGAATTTTACAAACTCCCTCTTTTTTCCTTCTCTTCTACCTCTAAAGGTAGAGCAAGGAGCCATCCTATGCTCCAGAAGAATGATTAGTTTCACTCCTTGGCCACCACTTTTTTAAGTTTTATAACATGAGTTTGTCCCATTTCCTTGTTTGGTTATTGCTTATGAATTTTTAACTGTTTTGCTATTTATTTATATAGATTTGGTATGTTTGTTCCTTCTATTTTTTAATTTTTTCACTCAGTACTAGGAAAGAGTAATTTTGTACATTAGCTTTATCAACAATCTTTACTCAAACTTTCTTAAAATCACTTTAATGTAGATTATTTCATCTAAATGTATGTTGTTATTATTATTCCTATGATGTTTAATTTTATGTGTCAACCTGAATGGGCTATGAGGTGCCCAGATATTTAATGAAACAGTATTCTAGGGGTATCTGAGTATATTTCTGGATGAGATTAACATTTGAATTGGTAGACTAAGTAAAGCATTGGTAGACTAAGTAAAGCAGATAGCCCTCCCTAATGCAACTGAGCTTCATCCAATAAGTCAAAGGCCTGGTTAGTGCAAAAAGTCTGAGTAAGAAAGAATTCAATCTGCTTGGCTACCTTCAAGCTGATACATTAGTTTTTTCTGCTTTTAGCCCCCAAATATTAGCTCTTACTGGGTCTCAGCTCTGCTGGCTTTCAAGCCATTGGCTCTCCTATGTCTTTAGTGTGCTGACTGCAGATTTTGAGACTTGTCCGCCTCTATATTCACATGAGTCAATTCCTTGTAATTAATTTCTCTTTATAGGTAGATGGATATTCTATTGATTTCATTTCTCTGGAGAACATTGACTAATACAATTCCTTCTTTTATTAATTTTTAATTGACACATAATAATTATACATATTTATGGGATTTAGAGAGATAATTTGATGCAATTATACAATGGGTAATGAACAAGTCAGGGTAATTAACATATCCATCATTTCAAATATAGGGTGTCCATAAAGTTTGCAATTGCACACGAACTTTATGGACACCCTGTATTTACCATTTCCTTGTGTTAGGAACATTCAAGATTCTCTCTTCTAGCTATTTGAAAATATACAATAAATTGTTGTTAAATGTAGTCAACCTGCAATGCCGTAGAACACTAGAACTGATTCCTCCATCTAGCTATAATTTGTTATATGTTAACCAACCTCTCTTTATCTTCCCCTCCCTTCTACTCTTCTGAACCTCTAGTAAGCAGTGTTCTATTCTCTACTTCTATGAGTTCAAACTTTTTAGCTACTACATATTAGTAAGAATGTGTGGTATTTATCTATTTGTACCTAGCTTATTGCACTCAACATAACATGCTCAAGACTCATTCATATTTCCTGAAATGACAGCATTTCACTTTTTATGACTGAATAATATTCCCCTGTGTATGTGTATCCCATTTTCTTTATATGTTCATCTGTTGGTAGACTTTTAGGTTGCTTCCATATCTTATCTATTGTGAATAGTGCTGCAATAAACATGATCACATAGATATCTCTTCAACATATTGATTTCCTTTTCTTTGGATAGGTACTCAGTAGTGAGATTGCTAGATCATATGATAGTTCTATTTTTAGTTTTTTGAAGAAACTCTGTACTTTTTCCATAATGGCTGTATTAATTTACATTTCCATCAGCACTGTATAATATTTCCCTTTTCTCCACAACTTCACCAATATGTTTTTGGTTTTTGATCACTGCTACCCTAACTGGGATGAGATGATCTTATGGTTTTCATTTGTATTTTTCTGATGATTAATGGTGTTGAGAATTTTTTCAGATAGCTGTTGTCCATTTGTATGTCTGTTTTGGATAAATGCTTATCCAGATAATTTGCCTATTTTTAAATCAAATTATTTATTTTCTGCTATTGAGTTGTTTGAATTCCTTGTATAATGGGGGTATTACTCACTTATCAGATGAATAATTTGCAAATATTTTCTATCATTCTACGGATTGTCTCTTAACTCTATTGTTTCCTTTGCTGTATAGAAGTTTTTAGTTGATATAATCCTATTCACATATTTGGTTTTGTTGCCTGTGGTGGTTTTGAGGTCTTATCATAAAATCTTTGTCTATACCAGTGCTTTGAAGGGTTTTCCCTATGTTTTCTTTTAGTAGCTGTATAATTTTGAGTCTTACATTTTCAATAAATTTTTTGATTTGACTTTGTATATAGTAATAGAGGTCTATTTTCATTCTTATGCAAATAAACATCCAGTTTTCCCAGCATTATTTATGACATAGACTGCCCTTTACCCAGTGAATGCTTTTGGCTCCTTTGTTAAAAATCAATTGGCTGTAGAGAAGTGGATTTATTTCTGGGTTCTCCATTCTGTTCTATTGATCCATTTGTCTGCAATGCCATGGTGTGTTAGTAGCTGTATAAGAAATTTTGAAGTCAGGTAGTGTGATCCCTTCAGATAAGTTCTTTTTGTAAGGATTGTTTTGACCACTTAGAATTTTTTGTGGTTCTATACAAATTTTAGGATGTTTTCTCTACATCTATGATGAATGATCACTGAAATTTAGATATGGATTTCATGAATCTGTAGATCATTTTGGCCGGTATGGTCATTTCAACAATATTAATTCTTTCGATCCATGAACATAGGATATCTTACCTTTTTTGTGTATCCTCTTCAATATCTTTTCTTTCTTTCTTTTTTTATTTTTAGATGGAGTCTTACTATGTTGCCCAGGTTAGTCTCAAATTCCTAGCCTCAAGTTATTCTCCCACCTCAGTCTCCCAAAATGCTGAGATAGTAGGCATGTGCCACCATACCCAGCCTTCTAATTTCTTTTATCAGTGTAATATAGGTTTTGGGGGGTGGAGGGGAGAGCATGGAGATTATTTATCTTTTTTAAATTTTTATTATTTTTTATTAAGTTGTATATACATAGATCATGAATACATTTATGCCTTTATGGGATTCAATGTATTGATTCATTTTACAAATTGGAGTACTTACATCCTATTAATTAACATAGCTTTCACCTCATTTACTTAATCACCATGCTAAGACATTTGTGTTCAATACTTGATAGATTTGACTTCTACCCTTGCAAAGTTAATGGTGGGACCAAATCAATGGAGATTACTTACCTTGTTGGTAAAATTTGTTTCTAAGTAAATTTTTTGTAGTTATTGTAAATGGGATTACCTTCTTGATCACTATCATAATACAATTTGATTCCTTTGTCTTTCCCATTTGTGTATCTATTGTATCAGTGAGTTTTATAATTTTGCATATTTTCATCTTGCTATCTTAGTTTCACTTCTAGATGCAGCACTGCTTTAAGTATATCTTGTGAGCCTTATCTAGTCATGATAAATTCCCTCAGTTTTTGATTGCCTGGGAAAGACTTGTTTTAACCTTCATTTCTGAAAGATAACTTTGCTGGGTATAGTATTCTTGACTGACAGATTTTTCCTTTCAGTACTGTAAGAATATCTTTCCATTTTCTCCTGGTTCCAAAGGTTTCCACTGAGAAATTGGCTGTTAGTGTAATGAAGATTCTTTTATATTTGAATTAACACTTTTTTCTTGCTATTTTATCTGGATGTTACTACCTCTCCCAAGACTAGGGAAGTTTTCAACTATTATTTCAGTAAGTATGTTTTTCTATGCCCTTTCCCAACTCTCTGCATTCTGTAACTTTCATAATGCAAATATTTATGCACTTAATGGTGTCTCAAATATCCTGTGGGCTTTCTTCACTCCTTTTTGATTTTCATTCTTTTTTTTTTTCTGTCTGAATTGGTTATTTCAAAAGACTTGCCATCAAGTTTAGAAACTCTTTCTCGTACTTTATTTATTCTGTTTTTAAAGCTCAATTTTTTTTAATTTATTTATTTCTTCATCTCCAAGATTTCTGTGTGGTTCTTTTATATATCTATCTCTTTGTTGAATTTCTTATTCAGATCATGAATTTTTTTTTTCTGATTCTGTAGAACTGTCTGTTTGTATTCTCTTATCACTCACTGTTTCCTTAAAATTATTATTTTAAATTTACATTATGGCATTTCATAAATTTTCTTTTCTTTGGGGTAGGCTATTGGAGAATTACTGTGGGTTTTTTTGTTTGTTTCATGTTTTCTTACTTTTTTTGTTTCTTTGAATCCTATATTGATATCTATGCATTTAGTAGAATAGTTGCTACTAATTTTATGTAGTAACTTTCATAGGAAAAGATTTATACCTGTAGATGAGTCCTAGGGTGTCAGCTGGGTGGAGTGCATCAATTTGAGTTCTTAGTGGACAAAACAGTATAGTTTCTGTGCAATTTCTTCAGCTATAATCCGCGTTAATTATGTCTAAAAGTTGCCTAAGTGACCTAGGATGTGGGAATTTTCAGCAATGGTAAAGCAGCTTTTCTGGGGATGGGCTTGCTGAGCTGGTTCTCAGTGCATATAAGCAGTAAATCATTCAGCTTAGAAACTGGCTCACCTGCAGGCTGTTTTGTAGGTTAGGGGTGCGAGTGCAAGGTGAGTTGGTGGCTGGGGGGTTGGCTTACCAGAGGCAAGGTCACCAAGTGTTTCTGTGGCTAGGAGCACCTAGCTAGCTCACCAAGGGTGAGTCCATTGTGCTGATTCTCCAGTCAGGAACATGAGCATACAGCAGTTCAGCTGGCCCGTAGTTGGCTTCCCTGCTATAGAGAGCTAAGTCACATTCATTTTTGGTATCAAGATCTGAACAGCTGGGGTTATGGCATTTTTAGGAACCATGTGACTCTGTTGGAATGATGATGAAGTGAAGGTTGGAGAATTGCAGTGGCTACTGGCCCCCAGGGAAGAATGCACTCCAGCAATAAGTCTACTTTGAAGATGGTGGTATGTTGTAGCAGCTTGGGACATGGGGTTGGGTGAGGAATGCACAATGCATCCTCCTGCTCTGCTCTACAGTAAGGCAGCTTTTTGAATTCCAGACAGCTTCCCAAACTGGACTCAAGACTTGTGAGGACTGTGGGATTTTCCTGTAGTATGGACTACAGATGTCTACAGGGAAAATGGAGACTCATGGGTGTCTTCTGCTTACCTTTTCCTTCTAAAGAGAAGTCCCTCCTGACTCAGAACTAATCTTAATGGGGGAGACAGGATGGCAGAGGCAGAGTGCCTCACTTCCCTTTCTGTGATGCCCTTCTAGCTTCAGTGCCTTAAAGGTATCTCCCCACACCTTTGTTGTAATTTTAGTGCTTGCCAATCAAATTTCAGTTGCTTTGCTGTTGTTTTGGTCTTTTTCTATGGAGGACATGAGCACCTCTAATTTGTGGCTTTGCTGACATCTACAATTGTTTTTAATTAAAAATGTGGCATGGCACAGTTACTAGCCACTCAAAACTTAACTCCTTTAGAAAATATGACCTTAATTATATCACAGGTGTGATATATATTTTACATTATAGCTTTTAAATTTAGAGAAGCAGTTTGGGCCAGAGATTATAAATCATCAATAATTCCAGAATTCACCTTTCCCCTTTGAAGAACAATGTTTACCATCTCTCTTCTGTAAGTTTTCAAATGCTTAACTCAGCTATGAGTTTGTCTATATAATTCAACTGGACCTGGAAATCTGGAACTCAATTAGCGTATCCAGGTTCTTCCTTAGCTTACTCTTCTATTTAGTACATTCATTTCCTCTTAGAAATGCTTCATCTACCCTCCCCAGTTTGAAAATTATTATCCAGCAGAAGAAGATAGAGCAACATTAAGTTTTAGAAAGCACATGGGGTTTGAAGATAGAGTCAAAATTTTAGGCCCTGGAACTTTCATTAACTCATTATATGATCTTTGTCAAGTTATTCAGCCTCTTTGATACACAGGTTATCTTCCATAAAGTGGTTTTTAATAATATTCAGCAGTGCAATGTTTAAATAGAACAAAATAGTGATGAACAAAAAGACAGTGACAGACAACAGATACAATTTCCTTTTGTGTTGCTAATGAATAAATACAACTACTTCTCATAAATATCTTCACAGATCAGAAGAGACATTAATTTCCTTTAGAGAGGTAAGCTTCCCTGAACTTCAAAACTCCATAAAGACACTCTACTACTAAGATATCTCCTGACCACTGTGAAGGTACAAGTTCTTGAAGAAGCTTCCTTTGCCATTACCAGTCAGTTTTTCTTTTCTTTTGATTTTTATGGCTTCTCTAACTTTTCTTATTCATTAGGTGACAGTAATCGGTGACACTCAAACAGATTTCTGTGAGAGTGAAGTGATGGAAGTTCTTTCTGCCTTTCAGGACCTATTTCCCAATTGGATATACCCTCTCTGCTTAAGGCTTTTGGTCTGCTGAAATGTATTGCTATACTTTCTACTCTTGGAGATAATGTAAGGATTAAAATGTGAAAGTACTCATAAAATAAAATTTACTCAAAAAATACAATACCCAGGCTTGGCACCTATAGCACATTGATTATGATGCCACTCCAGACCAGCTAAACAATGACAACTACAACAAAATATAACCAGGTGTTGTAATGGGCGCCTATAGTCCCAGCTACTTGGGGGGCTGAGGCAAGAGAATCACTTAAGCCCAAGAGTTTGCGGTTGCTGTGAGCTGTGACGCCACAGCACTGTACCAAGGGTGACAATTGAGACTCTGTCTCAATATTATAATAATAATAATAATAATGATAATGATAATGATACAGTTCCCAGATAATTTTATATAATCTTCTTTATTTTCTTGTTCATTCAGTATATTTCAGTTGCAAGTAATGGAAAAATTTAGCTCAATTCAGACAACATTTAATAATAAAGAGTATTTATTATTCCATATAACTTAAAATTGCAGAGGCAATTCTGGGTTCCAGAAAGGAATAACCTAATGACTCACTTGGATACATTTTCTCTCTTCTTCTATTTTTTAGGATCTTCTATTCAATGTCAGTGCTCTACCCACAACAGTACCAAAAATGCCTAGAACAGCTCAAGATGTCACAGTGTTTTCATACAAACTCATCTAAGAGAAGGAATGTCTGAGAGCTCCTGTGTGTGTCTTGACCCTCATGATTTCTCATTGGCCCTACCTGGGTTAGATATCCATCCCTAAAGTAAATATGGTGGTTGGAAGGATAAATGGATTGGATTAAGTGATTCAGGAACCAACTCAGGAAGTGAAAATGGTATCATTTCCACATATGAACCTCATATGTGAGAGTTAATTCAACAAAAGAAAGACTACAAATAAATGTTCGTTACATGAGTTCATTTTTTCTTCGTATAAAATAAAAGTACTTCCTTACTGTCTCTAATTTCAGCTTTTATAATCCTTTTTCTATAAGTTTGTGCTGCTCTCTTGTATTTCAGTTTTGTTTGTCTATCTGGCCATTGTCTCTTGTCTATACTTTGTTTTAAAGCTGAATCTCCTACCTACATAATTCTAGTGCTATCTTATTGATTTCTATAACTGCTTCCCCCTTTTCTTTCTCATTGGCTTATTTAAAATTATATAAGTGGTGTTTTCATGTTTAGCTTTTGTAGTCAGTTTTATTTGTTTCCCCTATATTCCTCCAAATATCTTATTCAAGGGATCTGAAAGTCATACCAGTTATATTGTTATTGAGAAAGATATGACCAACTGTCAACTAGCTCCATTCCTGTTAGTGAGATCCACTAGACAATTCCTATTATAGTCAGTTAGGGATGCAGAGAAAGGTGGTCAAGTGTAATGACATTTTGTTTCATACGGAATTTTTGTTCATCTTGGTGAATACACCAAGATGTGCATGCATATTCCTCAGAGGCTCATATTATAGTTTAATTTCTCCAACTTAATTAAAGAAGTTAGAGGCAAAGTTTTGTTGCCTTAAGGGTCTCACGGAAAAGGGATGCCACAAAGAATAAGCACGCTTATTGAAATT